>WNWK01010648.1:0-69070 GCA_009830355.1 Cherax destructor | reverse complement strand
TTGATTTCTGTTTTTTCACCAGGATGGAACTTTGTTGATTCGACTTCACATACACCCTGGTGGGGCCACACTACGCCATTTTCTTTTTTGCTATGTTCTTTTTTGAATTTATGTTTTTCCCGTTTTTACCAAAGGGTTCACCTGAATTTTTTTGGCCCAGGGTTATTTCACAGTCAATAAAGAATAAACAAGCAGAAAAATAATAAACAAGCACAAAAATCAATGGATGAACGTGGGAGATTCCTAACTCAATGAGAGAAAGACACAGACTAAGTGTGATACGCGTGGGGAAGCGGCATCCCAGGCGGGTGGAAGCATCTGATCCCAAAGATTTCCAGCAGATGAATGAAATTGGGGGGAAATTTCGACAAAAAAAGTGCTCGATATCCGGTGTGATTTATGCACCGGCCGAAAACTGGGGTCCACTGTATATTTGTTTAATATTCATGTAATCAATTTTACTGTGAAAATTATTATTGGCTTGTGTACATATGTAAAATATATACCCTTTTTTAGACATAAGTCATGCTTAAGCTTCCAAATGTTCGATAACTAAGGAATTTCCAGGAAAAATTTAATGTCATAAAATTTTGTACAAATAGTGTGTATGTGGAAATAAATTGACGATTGATTGATGCACCCTCATATTTATACTAAACTACAACACAAAACTGTCACATGCACATGTTGGTTTCTTAATCATTACAAAGCCCACTTCACTATTATTATATTCTTCAGCCCCAAAAATTAGCTTACAGTACAATATAATACAGCATTTCTCCTCAATTTTTTAAAGTATAAATCTAATTTTTTTAAATATCCTCGCCTTTCCTTTCCTACTCATCACTATCTACCATACACCTTTCTGGCCTTATTGATATTCAGAGCAGTTAACTTGCAGACTCCTCTGCATATTCAAGTTCAGGACCTTCGAGTCTTGCTCATGTTGTCTTTTTTTTTTTTTTTTTACTTTTCGGGCTATTTTGGATTTGTGAAATTGCTAATAGTGTCATTGGTTTAAATTTAGTGACCAACAAACTTTTTGATGACCCTCAATTGGGCCATCCTCCCTTCATTGTTATTAGTTATGGAAAACAGTGCAGTATTCTCGGGCCCTGTCTTTGGGTCACAAATACCACACAGTTATTGCACTGAGAGATGCCTAGTGACACTGAAAGAACTGTTAGGTTGTGCTCACAGTGCAATATCTTTCACTGTCTCCATCACGAGCATACAAACTCTTTTTTAATCCTTCACTGTCCTGATTTGCTTTTGTCTGCTCTGCTCTTTGACAATTCCACCTTTAACATGACTCACAAAATCATAATGACACAATTGCAAGCAAACCCTACCATGGATGGGGATTGAACTCGTGACGAGTGGGTTGTAAAACTCCAGGCCAGCGCGTAAGCCACGGGCCAGCGCTAATAAGATTCATCCAACTAGGCATATTTATACACCATAGAGAGGTTAGCACAAGCCCCACTGTGACCACAAATGCAAGTTTTTACAGATGAATCTCACGCCAACGTGGCCGTGATGAACTCTAGCTCTTATTGCAGCCAGCTGGCCTGGAGTTTTATGACTCACTCGCCATGAGTTCAATCCCGCCTGTGTATGGTTTATTTGCAATCACGTCATTACAATTTTGTAAGTCAGTTTAGTTTAATATCTTTATTATACACCCCATACCCATCCTGTGGGCGGTAGTCAAAAGATTACAGAGGTACATAATGGGTCCAGGGACTGGGCCTCAAAGCTTGATAGCTGAGCAAGTTACAAAGGTAATGAACTCAGGTGATTTGGTCACAATCATGACAAGTTACAAAGGTATTTACAGATTATAGAGGTATATAATGGGTCCAGAGACTGGGCCCCAAAGCTTGATAGCTGAACAAGGTACAAAGGTATTGAACTCACAAGTTTCAAATGTAATGAATCATGTAAGTAAATTTACTTACTTACTTTTATACATGGTTGCAATCATAAACAAATTATAAAGTAATGAGCAATTTACTAGTCTACACCCGGTCACAACTGTAATGAGTTATTGGTGCAAATATTAATTGTTGGGTCACACACACACATACACACAAACACACATACACCACACACACGTATGTGTGGTAATGCTTTATTTACAGGGAGCAAAGTCAGGGTATTTTTCCAGAATGGTCTGTAATATACCACTGTGAATAAAATACTTTGATATATCTTGAACATTTCTGAGTGAGTTGTCTCTGAATTCATTAATTTTATCACACTCCAGTACATAATGACGCAGGGTGTGACAATAATCCAACTGGCAAAGTTTACATTTTGTTTGGTCTACATCTGGTGGTGGTGATTTAACCTGCCAAAGATACTTGTAACCCAGCCGGAGGCGGCGTAGTGACATCCAGAACCTGCTTATTTTGTTGTGAGTCATGATGACAGCTTTGAGGGGACTACAGCTAGAGTTCATCACAGCCATGCTGGTAGAGATTCATCTGTAAAAACTTGCATTTGTGGTCAAAAGTGGGGCCTGTGCTAACTCTCTATGGTGTATAAATATACCTAGTTGGATGAATTTTATTGTAGCCAGCTGGCCCAGTGGCTATAGCACTGGCCTGGAGTTTTACAACTCACTCACCACAAGTTCAATCCCTGCCCATGGTATGGTTTATTCCACCTTTAAGTAGATTTTATGATTTTTAATTTAAACTGATTTACTGCATCAAATGGACTTTCTCCATTCGACCTGTGCTCTGCTAAATCACAGGTAAAACCTTCAACTCTTATACCTCTACTTTGCTATAAAGTGTTGAATGGTCCACCTAAAGTTTAACACTTTCTGTAAATACATTACAGTCATAATAATAATTAATAATAATAATCATAATAATAATAATGTAGTATTAACCAACTGCAGGTGTGCTAGAAACCTTATTCTTCTGTACTTATTACATCCACATTGCTGTCTGCAATTTTGCATATGATAGTTCGGTAGTCTCTACCTCTGTCTAGAATTACTGCATTATAAATCAGTTTTCAAGATGCACACTGGGTTGTTGAAATAATTGGGGAACGGTTTAAAAAAGTTCATTCATGCTGGTAATATCTTATTCAATAAGTGGTTCTGTTCTTTACCAAAATTTTTGTGAGTAAATAATTTAGGCATCTCCTGCAGGTGAGACTGAAAGGCAGCGATCTTACAACAGCTACATTGGGACCTGTAGGAGTATTTTTTTTTTATTAACACATCGGCGATTCCCACCAAGGCAGGGTGGCCCGAAAAGAAAAACTTTCATCATCATTCACTCCATCACTGTCTTGCCAGAAGGGTGCTTTACACTACAGTTATAAAACTGCAACATTAACCCCCCTCCTTCAGAGTGCCGGCACTGTACTTCCCATCTCCAGAACTCAAGTCCGGCCTGCCGGTTTCCTGAATCCCTTCATAAATGTTACTTTGCTCACACTCCAACAGCACGTCAAGTATTAAAACCATATGCCTCCATTCACTCCTATCAAATACGCTCACACATGCTTGCTGGAAGTCCAAGCCCTCGCACACAAAACTTCCTTTACCCCCTCCCTCCAACCTTTCCCAGGCCAGCCCTACCCCGCCTTCCCTCCACTACAGATTTATACATCTCGAAGTCACTCTGTCTCGTTCCATTCTCTCTACATGTCCAAACCACCTCAACAACCCTCCTCAGCTCTCTGAACAATCGTTTTGGTAATCCCGACCTCCTCCTAATTTCCAAACTCCGAATTCTCTGCATTATATTCACACCACACATTGACCTCAGACATGACATCTCCTGCCTCCAGCCTTCTCCTCGTTGCAACATTCATCACCCATGCTTCACACCCATATAAGAGCGTTGGTATAACTATATCTCATACATTCCCTCTTTACTTCCATGGACAAGGTTCTTTGTCTCCACAGACTCGAAGTGCTCCACTCACCCTTTTCCCCTCATCAATTCTATGATTCACCTCATCCTTCATAGACCCATCCCACGACATGTCCACTCCCAAATATCTGAATACATTCACCTCCTCCATACTCTCTCCTCCAATCTGATATCCAATCTTTCGTCACCTATTCTTTTGTTATCCTCATCACCTTACTCTTTCCTATATTCACTTTCAATTTTCTTCTTTACACACCCTACCAAATTCATCCACCAACCTCTGCAGCTTCTCTTCAGAATCTCCCAAAGCACAGTGTCATCAGCAAAAAGCAACTTGACAACTCCCACTTTGTATTTGCTTCTTTATCTTTTAGCCCAACACCTCTTGCCAAGACCCTCGCATTCACTTCTCTTACAACCCATCTATAAATATATTGAACAACCACGGTGACATCACACATCCTTGCTAAGGCCCACTTTTACTGGGAAATAGTCCCCTTCCCTCACACTCTAACCTGAGCCTCACTATCCTCATAAAAACTCTTCACTGCTTTCAGTAACCTTCCTCCTATTCCATACACCTGCAACATCTGCCACATTGCCCCCTATCTACCCTATCATACGCCTTTTCCAAATCCATAAATGCCACAAAACATCTTTACCCTTATCCAAATACTGTTCACCTATATGTTTCACTGTAAACACTTGGTCTACACACCCCTACCTTTCCTAAAGCCCCTTGTTCATCTGCTATCCTGCTTTCTGTTTTACTCTTAATTCTTTCAATAATAACTCTACCATACACTTTACCAGGTACACTCAACAGACTTATTCCCTATAATTTTGCACTCTCTTTTGTCCCTTTGCCTTTATACAAAGGACAATACACGCTCTCTGCCAATCCCTAGGTACCTTACCCTCTTCCATACATTTATTAAATAATGCACCAACCACTCCAAATATATCCCCACCTGCTTTTAACATTTCTATCTTTATCCCATCAATCCCAGCTGCCTTCCCCTTTCATTCTACCCACTGCCTCACGAACTTCCCTACACCCACAACTGGCTCTTCCACACTCCTACAAGATGTTATTCCTCCTTGCCCTACACACGAAATCACAGCTTCCCTGTCTTCATCAACATTTAACAAATCCTCAAAATATTCTCTCCATCTTCCCGATACCTCTAACTCTCCATTTAATAACTCTCCTCTCCTATTTTTAACTGTCAAATCCATTTGTTCTCTAGGCTTCCTCAACTTATTAATCTCATTCCAAAACTTTTTCTTATTTTCAACAAAATTTGCTGATAAATCTCACCCACTCTCTCATCTGCTCTCTTTTACATTGCTTCACCACTCTTTTAACCTCTCTTTTTCTCTCCATATACTCTTCCCTCCTTGCATCACTTCTACTTTGTAAAAACCTCTCATATGCTAACTTTTTCTCCCTTACTACTCTCTTTACATCATCATTCCACCAATCGCTCCTCTTCCCTCCCGCACCCACTCGCCTGTAACCACAAACTTCTGCTGAACACTCTAACACTACTTTTTTAAATCTACCCCATACATTTTCGACCCCATTGCCTACACTCTCACTAGCCCATCTATCCTCCAATAGTTGTTTATATCTTACCCTAACTGCCTCCTCTTTTAGTTTATAAACCTTCACCTCTCTTTTACTTACTGATTCTATTTTCCTTGTATCCCATCTACCTTTTACTCCCACTGTAGCTATAACTAAAAAGTGATCTGATATATCTGTAGCCCTCTATAAACATGTACATCCTGAAGTCTACTCAACAGTCTTTTATCTACCAATACATAGTCCAACAAACTACTGTCATTACGCCCTACATCATATCTTGTATACTTATTTATCCTCTTTTTCTTAAAATATGTATTACCTATAACTAAACCCCTTTCTATACAAAGTTCAATCAAAGGGCTCCCATTATCATTTACACCTGGCACCCCAAACTTACCTACTACACCTCTCTGCATGTTTCTCCCACTTTAGCATTTAGGTCCCCTACCACAATTACTCTCTCATTTGGTTCAAAAGTTCCTATACATTCGCTTAACATTTCCCAAAATCTCTCTCTCTCCTCTACACTCCTCTCTTCTCCAGGTGCATACACGCTTATATATATATATATATATATATATAAAGTGGGATGTTTGAATGTGCGTGGATGTTGTGCGAATGATAAGAAAGAGATGATTGTAGATGTTATGAATGAAAAGAAGCTGGATGTCCTGGCTTTAAGTGAGACAAAGCTGAAGGGGGTAGGAGAGTTTCAGTGGGGAGAAATAAATGGGATTAGATCAGGGGTTTCAAATAGAGTTAGAGCTAAAGAAGGAGTGGCAATAATGTTGAATAATCAGTTATGGCAGGTAAAGAAGGAATATAAATGTATAAATTCAAGGATTATGTGGAGTAAAATAAAGGTTGGATGTGAAAAGTGGGTTATAGTAAGTGTTTATGCACCTGGAGAAGAGAGAAGTGTAGAGAGAGAGAGAGATTTTGGGAAATGTTAAGTGAGTGTGTGGGGAGTTTTGAACCAAGTGAGAGAGTAATTGTGGTTGGGGATCTTAATGCTAAAGTTGGTAAAAATGTTGTGGATGGAGTAGTAGGTAAATTTGGGGTGCCAGGGGTAAATGTAAATGGGGAGCCATTAATTGAGCTATGTGTAGAAAGAGGTTTGGTAATAAGTAATACATATTTTATGAAAAAGAGGATAAATAAATATACAAGGTATGATATAGCACGTAAGGAAAGTAGTTTGTTGGATTATGTATTGGTGGATAAAAGGTTGATGAGTAGGCTTCAGGATGTACATGTTTATAGAGGGCAACGGATATATCAGATCATTATTTGGTTGTAGCTACAGTTAGAGTAAAAGGTAGATGGGACAAAAGAAAATGGCAACAGCAAGTAAGAGAGAGGTAAAGTGTATAAACTAAGGGAGGAGGAAGTTAGGGTGAGATATAAGCAACTATTGGCAGAAAGGTGGGCTAGTGCAAGTAGGAATAGTGGGGGGGTTGAAGAGAGTTGGGATAGTTTTAAAAATGCAGTATTAGAATGTGGGGCAGAAGTTTGTGGCTATAGGAGGGTGGGTGCAGGAGGAAAGAGAGTGAGTGGTGGAATGAAGAAGTAAAGGGTGTGATAAAAGAGAAAAAGGTAGCTTATGAGAGGTTTTTACAAAACAGAAGTGTTAGTAGAAAAGCAGAGTATATGGAGAGTAAAAGAAAGGTGAAGAGAGTGGTGAGAGAGTGCAAAAGAAGAGCGGATGAAAGAATGGGAGAGGCTCTGTCAAGAAATTTTGCTGAAAACAAGAAAATAATTTGGAGTGAGATAAACAAGGTAGAAAGCCTAGGGAACGAATGGATTTGTCAGTTAAAACAGAGTAGGGAGTTAGTAGATGGGGAGCTGGAGGTATTGGGTAGATGGTGGGAATATTTTGAGGAACTTTTAAATGTCGATGAAAAAAGGGAGGCGATAATTTCATGTACTGGCCAGGGAGGTACAACATCGTTTAGGAGTGAAGAAGAGCAGGATGTGAGTGTGGGGGAGGTGCGTGAGGCATTACGTAGAATGAAAGGGGGTAAAGCAGCTGGAACTGACGGGATCATGACAGAAATGTTAAAAGCAGGGGGATATAGTGCTGGAGTGGTTGGTATTTTTGTTTAATAAATGTATGAAAGAGGGAAGGTACCTAGGGATTGGCAGCGAGCATGTATAGTTCCTTTATATAAAGGAAGGGGATAAAAGAGAGTGTAAAAATTATAGGGGAATAAGTTTACTGAGTATACCAGGTAAAGTGTATGGCAGGGTTATTATTGAAAGAATTAGAGGTAAGACAGAGAGTAGGATTGCAGATGAGCAAGGAGGCTTTAGAGTGGGTAGGGGATGTGTAGATCAAGTGTTTACAGTGAAGCATATATGTGAACAGTATTTAGATAAAGGTAGAGAAGTTTTTATTGCATTTATGGATTTAGAAAAGGCATATGATAGAGTGGATAGGGGAGCAATGTGGCAAATGTTGCAAGTGTATGGAATAGGTAGTAAGTTACTGAAGGCTGTAAAGAGTTTTTATGAGGATAGTGAGGCTCAGGTTAGGGTGTGTAGGAGAGAGGAGATTACTTCCCGGTAAAAGTAGGTCTTAGACAGGGATGTGTAATGTCACCATAGTTGTTTAATATATTTATAGATGGGGTTGTAAAAGAAGTAAATGCTAGGGTGTTGGGGAGAGGGGTGGGATTAAATTATGGAGAATTAAATGCAAAATGGGAGTTGACACAGTTACTTTTTGCTGATGATACTGTGCTTATGGGAGATTCTAAAGAAAAGTTGCAAAGGTTAGTGGACGAGTTTGGGAGAGTGTGTAAAGGTAGAAAGTTAAAAGTGAACATAGATAAGAGTAAGGTGATGAGGGTATCAAACGATTTAAATAAAGAAAAATTGGATATCACATTGGAGAGAGGGATTATGGAAGAGGTAAATGTTTTCAGATATTTGGGAGTTGACGTGTCAGCGGATGGGTTTATGAAGGATGAGGTTAACCATAGAATTGATGAAGGAAAAAAGGTGAGTGGTGCATTGAGGTATCTGTGGAGACAAAGAACGTTATCCATGGAGGCAAAGAAGGGAATGTACGAAAGTATAGTGGTACCAACACTCTTATATGGGTGTGAAGCATGGGTTGCAAATGCTGCAGCGAGGAGGAGGCTGGAGGCAGTGGAGATGTCCTGTCTAAGGGCAATGTGTGGTGTAAATATTATGCAGAAAATTCGGAATGTGGAAATTAGGAGAAGGTGTGGAGTTACTAAAAGTATTTGTCAGAGGGCTGAAGAGGGGTTGTTGAGGTGGTTTGGTCATTTAGAGAGAATGGATCAAAGTAGAATGACTTGGAGAGCGTATAAATCTGTAGGGGAAGGAAGGCGGGGTAGGGTCGTCCTAGAAAAGGTTGGAGGGAAGGGGTAAAGGAGGTTTTGTGGGCGAGGGCTTGGACTTCCAGCAAGCATGTGTGAGCGTGTTAGATAGGAGTGAATGGAGACGAATGGTTTTGGGACATGACGATCTGTTGGAGTGTGAGCAAGGTAACATTGTGTGAAGGGATTCAGGAAACCAGTTAATTGATTTAGTTGGACTTGAGTCCTGGAAATGGGAAGTACAATGCCTGCACTTTAAAGGAGGGGTCTGAGATAGTGACAGCTGGGAGGGACTTTTCTCAGCTGTCGTATCTGAGCTCCTCTGCAAAGACAGTGATTATGTATGAGTGTGGTGAAAGTGTTGAATGATGATGAAAGTATTTTCTTTTTGGGGATTTTCTTTCTTTTGGGTCACCCTGCCTCGGTGGGAGACGGCCGACTTGTTGAAAAAAAAAAAAAAAATATATATATATATATATATATATATATATATATATATATATATATATATATATACATATATATATATACACACACACACACACAGATCGAAGATAAAGGCATGTCCCGAGAGCTGAACTCCTGAAACAAACAGGCGAGTACACACGCTTCCACGCATACGTGTGCATACGTGCACATGCGTCCAAGCACGCAAGTACACACATGCGCGCACATGCAAGTGCACACACGTACACACTAAAATCAATCATGGAGCCGTGAGTGCGGGAAGTTGAGGGAAAACTCAGGGTCAGTTCAATACACGCACTGGAAACCTGCTGCAGTGCATGATTTTGCTGCTGCTGTTACTGTGGGTAAGGTTGTTGCTGTTGCTGGTGATTACACACACACACACAAACACACACACACACACATATAATATATATATATTATATATGTCGTGCCGAATAGGTAAGGCTCGTCAATTATCAAGAACTCTTTTAAAATTAAGTCCTTTCTAAAATTTTATCTTATACATTTAGATATATATTTTTTTCATTTATGTTAATGTAAAAATAATAATTTTGTACCAAAAGAACCTTAAAAAACTTACCTAACCTTATTATAACAAGCGCAATTTAATTTAGCCTAATCCAACTAAATATATTTTAGATAAGTTTACAATAATTTAATAATAAACAAACACAAAGAAATATATTTTTTCGTTATGTTCAGAATATTTTTTGCGAAATTATTGCATACATAAATTTTCGCTTGCCTTATTTGGCTATTTAAGCCAAAATAGCAAATTTTACCTATTCGGCACGACATATATAAGCTCGGTCTGTGGAAGAACACACAAGCGATAGCGCGTATGCACACACACACGCACGCGCACACACACATTTCTTCAGGCATAGAGTAGTTAGGAAGTAGAATAGTCTAGCGAACGATATAGTGGAGGAGGGAACCTTACATAGTTTTAAGACAAGGTATGATAAAGCTCATGGAGCAGGGAGAGCAGAGACCCAGTAGCGGACAGCGAAGAGGCGGGGCCAGGAGCTGAGTCTCGACCCCTGCAACCACAATTAGGTGAGTACAATTAGGTGAGTACACACACACACACACATCCAGGAGCTATGACTCGACCCCTGCAACCACAACTAGGTGAGTTCACACACACACACACACACACACACAGTCTAGGGAACCAAAGACTGCAAACCTCACTCAAGGAAGCACAAGAAATTAGAAAAAAAATGCAAACGTTTGCAACAAGTCTAGTCCCGGAGCTAAGGGGCAGAAGGAATAGGGAGGACATGATAACGACATATAAAATTCTGAGAGGAATTGACAATGTGGACAGAGACAGGATGTTCAAGAGATGGGATACAACAACAAGAGGTCACAATTGGAAGTTGAAGACTCAGATGAGTCACAGAGATGTTAGGAAGTATTTTTTCAGTCATAGAGTTGTCTGGAAGTGGAACAGTCCGGAAAGTGATGTAGTGGAGGTAGGAACCATACATAGCTTTACGAAGAGGTATGATAAGCTCATGAAGCAGGGAGAAAGAGGACCTAGTAGCGACCAGTGAAGAGGGGGGGCCAAGAGCTATGAATCGGCCCCTACAACAACAATTAGGTGAGTACACACAAATTAAACCTCTTTTGCTCTCATAACTCTTCAGCTCATATAGCTCAATATTGTAACCCCCCATCCACCACCCCCAAGCCACATTCCCTAAGTTCCATGTAACAGTAACTCCAGCCTGCTGAAGGTGGGTACAAGGACTTGAGGCTCAAGAACCTAACATACATAACTAGATAATTACAACTCAGTAATTACACACTGGTGAGCGCCATACTCGGGGCCAGGAACAGTCTCGACCCTGGCAACCACAACTAGGTAAGTACGTACACTCAAGCTTTCTAAATTCATACATATACAACAACGACAGGAAAAAAAACACCATTATGGTTGAAAGGCAAGCACCAGACGAGTCTGGCCCAAGGCCGGGCTCTGGGAGTATAAAAACTCTCGGAACATTTGTACGGAATACCAAAGCAAAAATCAGTTGACTGATGGAAAGAAATTTGTGTGAGTCTGTTTATACATGATAGCGACCCAGGTGCCACAACCAACTGAGCACAGGTATGTCCCTAGGATCATTATGGATCCAGAAATCCACACATCGCGTTCTAATCCAGGTTAATGACTTATAAAACTTGCAATTAGCACTTCATAGTTACTGACACTGGTATGTTGTCATGATCATCATACCTGCTGACATCAGAGCAGACATGCTAGCTGGATCATCACGAGACCAAAACCAATAAGGTATGGTGATATATACATGCCTGTTGACCCTTCCTGTCCAACACAGTGACCCTCACCTGTCGATATGTCATACCTCCCTGTGAGATAAATTCTTAGATGTTAGCTGACCATGCAAGTTATCCAGGTAGCGTTTCTCGAATGGTACTCTCAAACAGCTTCTGACACCGCCTCTTAACTGCTATCGACCGGCTTTACTGATTCCTGGCTTCATACCTACTCTTAAAGCTGTGACTAGAGTTTGCCTGTACAAACTCTTCATCTAGTGCGTTTCACCTACTCACCCTGAAAAAAAAAAAATATATTTCCTGTCGTCCCTGTGATTCATATATAAAATACTCTTATTTTATTTTCCCGATGTTCACTTTGATTTTCACGGAGACAGATATATAAAACATAAATATAAACTGGTCATGTTTAGCAAAACAATTGGCACTTAATAAACCAAATCCGAAAGATAAAAAAAAGTGCATGTACAGGCGAGCGGCCCAGTTGAAGCCGGTGGCACGTGTGTATGTATGGGAACGCTGTAGATAATACATGAGTAAATACGTTGAGAGCAGAGGTCACGAGACCCTGTTTATACGAGGCAACACCAATTTTAGCACGAGGCCGAGAGCAAAGGAGAGAAATAGTGTGGAAGAAATATTGGGATGAGGAAGTATGAGAGAAATAGTAGAGTGAGAAAGAGTGGAATTATGGAGGAAAATGTCGTTAGTTTATTCGTCGGTGAAGAAGGGGAGAACCCGAAGGGGCAAGTCTTTGAGGAGAGAGGCGGTCAGTGGTGACAGCCTTATTGCAGGTGCCGGGCAACACCGGCCTAAGACAAGTGAAGGTGGCAGTAGTCTATGACCCTATGGCAAGACACGGCGGTTATATAAGACATGTGAAGGTGTGGTGCTTATGAGGGACTTTGTGCGGCTGACACCAACAGCCTGGTTGATCAAACCATCCACTGGGAGACCTGGTCTGGGACCAGACCGTGAGGGCGGTGACCCTCGGAACACTCTCCAGGGAGTCTCAGAACTGTGAAAGGCAAAAGATACGAAGACAAGAGAGTCCCAAAAGATGACCATGCACTACGGTAGAGATTTCAGAACCTACGCAGCAGACACAATAAAGATAGGAGCAGGTAAGATAATAAGAGCAGTTTTAAGAACTAAACAATAATATAAGAATAACAGCAATGAAACTGAACCTAGAGGAAGCGGCATGAACAACGAACTAAGACAAAATTAATGACTATCTGTAGGCTACCTCTTGGCCGAAAGGACTTAGTGCCGAGAATAAAGACAAAGAGACACAAAATAACGTTAAACCCGTGTGGGTCATTCAACGCTCATCAGAATTACTGTATGTCAGGTGTCCATCCCAATAAGCCCTAGTGGGATTACTCCAGTAGGATTATTCCAGTGGGATTACCCCAGTCAACACTAGCTTGGTGATCCCTTAATCCACGGTAGTCGACTAAGCAAAAAAAAAAAAAAAAGTCAGCAAGCCTAACCGAGTTTTTCCTTATTTTTCCGGAATATACTGAATCGTATTAGTAATTATTATTATTATTATTATTATTTATTATCGAATTCATGGGGATCTGCTAAAACCTATATAGAGGTCTTTCAGTGCCTGTGCGAAGGGAGGTTATCCGTTAATCTGTTATCCGTTAATCTGTTACCGTTAACAGTTCTAGGAATAATGATAATCAGGTTAGATTCAAGGACTGAATCGAATAAATTGTGATCTGTTATTCCAAGTTGTATCTTCGAGCTCAAGAGGCCACACCAGTACTATCTCTAGACAGTCAGAAGAATCTAGAGGATAAAAACTCTATAGACAGAATCTAGAGGGTAGAAACTCTCTAGACAGTCATAAGAATCTAAAGGTAGAAAGTGTAACGATGCCGACAGCACACATCTTTACTGATGTGTAAAACGACACTTGTGTACATTTCAGGACATTTATTAAAGGCAACGTTTCGTCACGAGTGGCTTTTTCATCTTTATTGAATGAGTTTTGCTCCTGGTAGTGAAACTACCTTTGATATACCTTTGAAGAGTTTCGAGAGTTTATCTACTCTCTGGAGTAACCAAGGTATCAGGATGGAAACGTATTTAATAAAGATGTCCTGGGTGTGTGCATACCTCTAGAGAGTTTCGGGGTCAACGCCCCCGCGGCCCGGTCTAAGACCGGGTCTCGTTCGTCCTTCATCCCCAGAAAAACCTTGGTTTTCTAGCTCAGTACTTTAGTCAATTTGGCTAAAATTCAAGAAGTCACAATGTGAGTGTAAAGTGTGATGGAAAGAGTATGGGACGGAGGGATAGTATAGTATAGAGAGAGTGAATGGTTGAACAGAGAGAAGAGGAAAGAGAGAGAAGCTGGAAAGTGCGTAGTGGCAGTGCTGGCTGTAGTGAAGGTGAAAAAGAGAGGGGTGGAAAAGGAGTGAGGGAGGGAGGAAGAGAGGAGGAATAAAGAGAGAGAAAGGGAGGGAAGGAGAGAGAATAGAGGAAGGGAGGGAGAGAGGAGGGGGAGTGGAGGCTGGGAGTCATCACTCACTGATAAATCATTCCTGGTAGCGTTTCATTATGGCAGTGTCGGGTCGTGGAAGGGAGGAAAGGAGAGGGAGGGAGAAGGGGAGATGAGGGAGAGGAGGAGAGAGGAGGAGAGAGGAGAGAGAGGAGGGAGGGAGGAGGAGAAAAGAGGGCGGGAAGGAGAGGGCCGGAGAGAGAGAGAGAGAGAGAGGTGAAGACGGGGAAAGAGTGGGAGATGGAGGGGAAAGAGAGGACGAAGAGAGGTTGGGCTTAGAGATAACGAAGGAGAGGTGAAAAAGAGAATACCAGCAAAACAGGCTGGACCACAAAAGAAGGCAGGTAGGCTGAACCACAGCAGGAATAATGTATCTCAAGGCTTTATACACTATATTTCAATATGGCAATGGAAACAGGACAGTGTCTCCTGACACGGGCCTGTCAGATGACTCGTGCGTTTTATATATATATATATATATAATATATATAATAATATATATATATATATATATATATATATATATATATATATATATATAATATATATATATAATATATATATATAAATATATATATATAATATATATATATATATATATATATATATATATATATATATATATATATATATATATATATATATATATATATATATATATTTACATACAATGAAGCACCAAAGTGTAGTGGACACTATTGAAGAAACCCACATGGAGATAGAAATAAAGATAAAAGCAGACTATATATTTCAAGCTCCGTCTGAGATCTTCAGCAGTATATACGTATGAGTATATACAAGGTGTTTCAAAGAGATGGACCCGATCGTGAAATATACTTTACCTTTGATATACCTTTGAAGAGTTTCGGAGTATCTACTCTCGGCCCGGCCATGGGCCAGGCTCGTCTGGTGCTTGCCTGGTCAACCAGGCTGTTGCTGCTGGAGGCCCGCTGCCCCACATATCCATCACAGCCTGGTTGATCTGGCACCTGGTGAAATATTTGTCCCGTTTCCTCTTGAAGGCTTCTACACTGGTTCCAGCCGTGTTTCGGATATCTTCTGGTAAGATGTTGAATAGTCTGGGACCCGGATGTTAATACAGTGCTCCCGTATTGTCCCCACCGCACCCCTGCTCCTCACTGGGTTTATTTTACACTTTCTCCCATATCTCTCACTCCAGTATGTTGTTATGGCAGTGTGCAGATTTGGGACCAGGCCCTCAAGTACTTTCCATGTATATATTATCATGTATCTCTCTCTCCTCCGCTCCAATGAGTACATGTTCAAGACTTGAAGGCGTTCCCAATAATTTAGATGTTTCAATGGCTCAATGTAGCCGTAAACGATCTCTGGATTTGTTCCAGCTCTGCTATTTCTCCTGCCCTGAACAGGGCCGTCAGCACGAGCAGTATTCTAAGTGAGGGAGCACTAGCGATTTGAATAGTGTCACCATCGGCATTATTTCCCTTGTTTTGAAAGTTCTCAATACCCACCCCGTCATCTTCCTGGCTGTTGTGATCTTTGTCTTGTTATGGTCTTTAAACGACAGATCAGCAGACATAATTATTCCCAAGTCCTTTACGTGTTCCTTTCGTTCTATGTGGTGACCCTCTTGCGTTTTGTATATAGTGTTCCTTTTGAGTTCTTCATTTTTCCATACCTAAGCAGCTGAAACTTATCACCATTGAACGTCATGTTGTTCTCCACTGCCCATTGGAAGACCCTGCTTATGTCCTCCTGTAATTTTTCAGTGTCCTCTACCGTAGTGACTTTCATGCTTATTTTTAGTGTCATCTGCAAATGATGATACAAAAAAGTGTGCTGGGTGTTTTTATCTATGTCTGCTATGAGGATGAGAAACAGCAGAGGTGCCAGGACAGTGCCTTGGGGCACTGAGCTTTGACCTCGCTGATGCTGGATCTTGCCCTGTTCACTACTACTTTTGTGTTCTTTGTGTTAGGAACTCAAAAATCCATCTGCCTACCTTCCCCGTAATGCCTATGGCCCTCATTTTGTGCGCTATCACTCCATGATCGCATTTGTCAAACGCCTTTGCAAAATCTGTTAAATCACATCTGCGTTTTGGTCGTCCTCCAATGCCTCCGTAATTCTGTCATAATGGTTCAGCAGCTGTGACAGGCATGATCGACCCGCTCTAAAGCCATGCTGGTTCGGGTTATGTTGGTTGTGCTGGTCCATGAACTTTGTAATCTGCCGTCTCATCACTCTTTCAAAGATTTTTATGATGTGGAAGTGAGGGCTACTGGTCTGTAATTTTTAGCTAGTGCTCTACTACCTCCCTCATGCAAAGGAGCTATTTGAAACACCCTGTATATCTACCCCAACATGTAGGCAGAGGCTTTCTAATCTAACTGATCGCACGAGTGTCTCGAGATTATCTATACTTCAACATGTAGTTGATAATCAAACGTTCCCCCTTGCCTGGCACTGGTGGCACCTGCTGAATATTTAAAGAGTGCCCAGATTATCGCTAAATTATTATGGCTGATGGAGTCGGGTGTTTAACCGGCGACGCCTGACGGATTGATTGATTGGTTGGTGAACCCGTGACATTGAAAGGCTTTTGGGGTCTGGTACGGTGGGTGGGTCGATGGCTCTACCTGCTTTCTACCTCTTGCAGAACAAGCTTTCATTTGAATATCATTTCGCTTTATGTAGAGCTTTATCATGACTTAAAGCTCTACCCCAAACAGAAACGTTGCCTTAATAAGCTTTGCAACGTTTGTGTCGTCATGCTTGTCGACATTAGGCCCTTGCATCGCGATGTCTACCTCGTGTACCAGCTCCATTATGTTTGTCCTTAAAAACACGAAGTGTAGTTTAAGAAACTTTAATAATGACAGTGTTACGCCTGTACAATGCAGCTCATCCTCAGAAATCATTAGAATCAAATGACGTACAAAACTAACATTTTCATTATAACTTAGTTCGTGAATTATGTCTGGTAGCAGAGCTAGTACACTACTTTTTGATTTACACTTACTCTGAAATCCTACTTGTGCAAATAAACTGAATAACTAACATACTAATCCAGGGAAGGTTATAAAAGAGGATTGTTCTAGTGCAGCACTTTTTGCTTGCCCTCTCCTAGATGCTGGGTCATATAACCACACCACAGCTGAACCTGCACAACCCACATGAGCGTACATAACACCACTTACTCACACAACTCTTTTCTTTTTTTTCCTGCCGCGAAGCGGCAAATTTACTATGCACATCTATTTTGTGGATGGTATCACAAGGGTGCATACATTCACAAAAGGCCCTTTAAACCCTTAAAAAGGCTAACAAGAATATATCAGGATATACTATATTATTTATAAGTTTGATATTTTTATCAAGAAAGTAAAATAAACGTTATTAAATAGACGCGCCGCCTGGAAGTATAATTCAACCCATCCTCCAGCGTACCTGAGGATACCAATCCTCCAGCGTACCTGAGGATACCAATCCTCTAATAGACAACGATATGTTCTGAACTGCAGAATTAGCTGCTCATTTACAGTAATTTGTTATTGTGAGTTAATTTTACGTACGTATAGGTGAACTGACCTAAATCTAACCTAGCCTAAAAAAAATATGGAATAACAAAAAAATATTTAATATTTACAGAGGTCTAGACAAGAGAGAAATTAAGGAACTGTAATGTGAGTGAAAACGGCATCCTATGTGAGAGATTCCTGAAGAGCTCCTCCCCACTCATCTTTTATGAGTCGCCCAGACGTTTATGCTGATCATTTAAATCTCTCTGTTAAGAGTTGGAGTATGCCAGGAATGAGTATTGTTTGTGCTGGTCAGTCTATCTGTCATCAACCACAGAGAACACAATATTCTTCGCCTTCTCAGTGTAACACTACTTCAAAACTAAGCAGCAACAGCAGAATCAATTAAAACAGCAGCAATAACAGTAGAAGCTGCTAAAACAGCAGTAGTTAAGGCAGCAACAACAGCAGCAGCAGGAACAGTAGAAGCAGCTAAACCAACATCAACAACCACAGTAACAGTGACGAAAATAACAAATGCCGTCAACTGACATGTCTTTTATGACTTCCGCACAATTTTGTACAAAATAAAATTAGGTACATGAGTAGTGCTATGCTATCATAATCTACATGTTGCTAATGTGCCACACTTACGAGAGGATGAATTTCGACTGCCCTCCCCTTCTTTTCCCCATTCTCATTCATGCTTCTGCGAGTACACATGCTGGGGCCGCAGTGAGTGGATAGCCCAAATCATACAAAAACAAGGGATTCGAACCCTGGCAGAAGTCACTTCTCGTTCAATAATGCACAAGTTTGAACAGGGACTCTCGGGATGGGGTAGAACGTGCGCCTAATCACGCTACATCCTGTCATAATATGCTCACTATAGGTCCGGCACCAGACCACAAGGGCAATGACCTCCAAAATACATCCTTCAGGTATCAGGCTAACCAGGCACGCGTTTTGCTTATCTTATAATAATAATAATGTGAAGAAGGGTTATTTCTTCCGTGTGTTTTACTGGCTGTTTTTCCTCAGTAATCTCTTTGTGTGAGTTTTTATACTTTGTTGTGACATTTGCACCTTTTTCACCAACTCTACAACCTTTTTTCTCCTGTGGGTCTTCTGAGCTCTGTTTTATGTTCAATTTTTTTTTTAAATTTTTGATCATAGGAACATTTGCACCTATATAAAAAGACATAATGCGGGTGGGTTATGGTATTTTATGGTGAAGACGCTTCGTCTACCAAGAACTTTACCAGTTCACTGAAAACATATTCGCAATAAATGCCATAGCCAACCATATATTTTGTAGCAGTCTCTTCCTCCCCACAACGGCGCCACCACCACACACACACACACACACACACACACACACACACACACACACCACACACACCACACACACACCACACACACACACACACACAAACACACAAACACACGCACACACACACACATTACACACACCCCACACACACACACACAAACACACGCACAAACACACGCACAACCCACACACACACACACACACACACAAATATATATATATATATATATATATATATACAACAGGCCTATTGTCTAATCGACATGTGCATAGGACAAAATGGTAACTAACACACATACACACACACATATACGCCCACACATACACACACATACACGCCCACACACACACACACATACACTGACAAGGTGGACTAAGTTTTCAGAGAGGGGACACAGAAACAAGGGTCACAATTGGAAGTTGAAGACTCCGATAGTCAAAGGGATGTTAGGAAGTATTTCTTCAATCAGGGGTTGTTAGAAAGTGGAATAGCCTAGAAAGTGACGTAGTGTAGGCAGGAACCATACATAGTTTTAAGACGAAGTTTGATAAAGCTCATGGAGAAGGGAGAGAGGGACCTAGTAGCGATCAGTGACGAGGTGGGGTCAGGAGCTATGAATCGACCCCTGCAACCAATAAATAGGTGAGTACACACACACACACACACACACACACACACACACACACACACACACACACACACAGACACACACAGAGGCGCGTTAGAGTGTAGTGGGACACAAGGCTCCGTGAATCTTAGTGTTTTAGGTGGTACATTAGCTGCTAGAGAAGCCAGTGGTAGTGACAGGGTCAGTGAACAACCCTACAAGTGATAACCAAAGATATTAACTAAAAAAATGCAGAAAGCCTGAAATTACAAAAGAAAATTTGAAAGTGCCAAATCGTTTGAGGCCCTAGCAGGCACTGTTGCCACACGGAGTACAAATATATAACGAAGTATAAAGCGAGTGACGAAAGTTAAAAGGTCAAGATTAAAGAGTTGGTTAACAAGCAACATGTGGGTAGTATACAGCGAGAGTGACCAAGTTAACAAGAAAACGAAGAAAAGAAAAAACAAAACAAAAATATATAACCGGGGAAGGTGGCGGGCAGTAGGCCTCCTCCAGGAAGTGGTGACGTCATAGGTTGGGTATCATTATAAATAAGTGTAACGTACCAAAAGTGAAGAGTAATTTACAAAAGTGAAAATACTTGAGGAACGTGTGGTGTATGAGTATAAATGGATATACTTTATCATGGGTGAAGGATTTCGAAGAAAGTCTTAGAGGTCAATGCAGTACGACAACAAGGAGGCAGAAGCAGAACTTGTCCACCACCACTGCCAGCCCAAGTACACTCGCCTAGTTTTGGTTGCATGTTGTGTCGGAAGTACTGGTCTCTGACACTGGTAGCTAAGGGTCACTCACTCCTGCCAGCTATTACCTGAACTAGAGTAAAAACAACATTGATAAGGTGGAGATAGGATTGATGAATGTGTGGGAAACTAGTGAGGGACATCAAACACACACACACACACACACGGGTTTAGGCACTGTAGAGCTGAGTAGAGTATCATAACTTTTAGATTTACTAGTATTAGTAAATATAAGTAAATATAAATATAAGTATTAGTAAATAGAAGTGAGGTATTTTCTGGGACACAAACATAGATGCGTGGGCATACAAACACAGCACAAGGGTTTCACACCTTCTGAAAGCTGATATGACACATCCTCTCTCCCTCCTCTTAAACCATATACACACACACATACATACAATAATAATCCATACATACAATAATAATTCAACTGATAGTAATTTTAAGCTCACATAGACAGTGACAAGGAAACCAAGGATTGGGTACATTGGCAGTACATACGTGGTACATAAGGAGATAAGGATACTAACATAACGTGGGTAGACAGCCCCTACCACCATTCCCTGCCTCTATCACCTCCCCCCCACTCATCCCCCTCTCCCCTTCCCAGACCTTTCCGTCTTCCCCCCCACCCACTTCCCCCACACTCTCCTCTACCTCTCCCCCTCTACCTCACACCTCCCTTGCCCCCCTGACTCTCTCCCCTCTCTTACACTCTCACACTCCCCCACACTCTCCCATTCAATTTTCCCTCCCACCCCACTATCTCACCCCACAAAATCCCCATCTCTCTCTTCCCACCTCTCTCTCTCCCTATCTCTCCCTCTTGCCCCATCTCTCCCCATCTCTCTCTCTCCCTCTCCCCCGCTCTCCCTCTCTCATCTGTCTCCCCATCTCTCTCCTCTCCCCATCATCTCTCTCCCCAGCTCTCTCCTCAGCTCTCTCTCCTCCCATCTCTCCTCTCTTAGCTCTCTTTCTCTACCCTTCCCTCCCCCTTCTCCTGGTCCCCGAATCCTCTCTCTCTCTCTCTCTCTCCCCACCTCTGTCTTCTCCCCCTCCCCCCCTTCTCCCTCTAGTCCAAATCATCTCTCTTCTCTCTCCCATCTCTCCCTCTCCATCTCTCTCTCCCCATCTCCCTCCCCCATCTCTCCTCTTTTTATCTCACTCTCCTACCCTTCCCTCCCCCTCTCCCCAGTCCCCCAAAACCTCTCTCTCTCCCCCTCCCCACCCCCTGCATATCTCTCCTTCTCCACCATTCCCTCCCCCTTCTCCCCCTAATTTCCCCCAAAACCTCTCTCTCCCCATCTCTACCTGTCTCCCTTTCTCTCTAGTCCCTAATCCCCCTCTCTCTCTCTGTATCCCACCTCTCCCCTTCCTCTTGCACTCCCAAAAAAAAAAAAAAAAAAAAAAAATGGTGGTAGGGACTCGCAGGACCCAGGGTCCAGAGGAGAACGGCTCTGGTAAGGAAGAATGGATGAAAGAGCAGTGCAAAAGGATGGAACAAGAGTGGGAGAGAAAACTAGGAGAGCTTTCTGCAAAGATGGAGAGAGAGCTTTCTGTGAAACTGGAAAAGAGGTTGGAGGAGGAGAAGAAGAACTGGGAGGCACAAGCTGAAGATGCAGTAGCCAGGATAAGGGGCCTAGAAGATGAGGTAAACAGGCTGAAGCAGGTTACAGGGTATTGACCAGTAAAGACACAGCATCAAGGGGCCCATCGGGAAGGAAGATGTAACTTACGCTATGGCCGTATCTGCCTACCAAGCAGGGCCAAGGAGCGAAGAGGGTGAGCAGCTGAGAGCAGGTGGAGAGGGGAATAGGGCAAATGCAGAGGAACGATCATGCCACCAAGAGCAACAGGAAAAAAGAAGGGAGAAACAGGAGCCTGAGCTGCAGAGGGAAAGGCAATGGGAGGAGGAGAGGGCAAAGGCAGTGTTTATTCATGGGCTGAAGGAGAGTGAGGAAGGACACACACTGAAAGACGGCAGGCAGAAAGAAAGGAGATTGAGAGCATACTCAAAGAAATAGGTGAAGAAGACATGTCCGAGATTGTAAATTTTCAGAGAATAGGGGGTACTCGAAGGGAGAAAACGACCGCTCAAGCTGATTCTCAGGACAGAAACAGAGAGACAGAATCCTCCAAGAGAAACCACGATTGAAGGAAACGGAAGAATACAGGAGGGTGTTCCTAGACCGGGACAGAACAAAAACAGAACGACAGCAGCTGAGGGAGAGGACACAAAGGCGAAAGGAGCGAGGAGGAGGGACAAGGACAGAATCAGTAGAGGACAACCAGAGCAGGGCGGAGCAACAAGAACAAGCACACACAGAACCATCCCAAACACCCAACAACCAAGCACACTATCCCAACACAAACTACAACCAACAATCTCAGCCCCCACCCAACACTCCACTATAGAATCCCACAGTACACCACCAGGTCCCCCACCCTCACAGACCCCCCAAAACACAGTAGTAGAGAGGAAACTGAAGGTATGGTACACCAATGCTGATGGAATAACAAATAAGTGGGAGGAGTGGCACGAAAGAGTCAAAGAGGCATCACCGGACATAATAGCTCTCACAGAAACCAAGCTCACAGGTATGATAACAGATGCCATCTTTCCAATGGGATACCAGATCCTGAGGAAAGACAGAGGGAACAGAGGGGGTGGAGGAGTGGCACTGCTGATCAAAAACCGATGGGATTTTGACGAGATGGAGAGAGGAGACGGAGGAGAAGCTGGGGATTACATAGTAGGGATGCTACAGTCTGGAGGTCCCAAGGTGGTAATTGCAGTGATGTATAACCCACCACAGAACAGCAGGAGGCCAAGGCAAGAGTATGATGAGAGTAACAGAGCGATGATTGACACTCTGGCAGAAGTGGCCAGAAGGGCTCGCGCGAGCAGGAAGCTACTGATCATGGGTGACTTCAACCATAAGGAAATTGATTGGGAGAACTTGGAGCCACATGGGGGCCAAGAAACGTGGAGGGCTAAGATGCTGGAGGTGGTACTGGAAAATCTCATGTACCAACACGTAAGGGACACTACAGAGAGAGAGGAAATGACGAACCAGCGAGACTGGACCTAGTATTCACCCTGAGTAGTGCAGATATTGAGGACATCACACATGAAAGCCCCCTTGGGGCCAGTGATCATATGGTTCTAAGTTTCGAATACATAGTAGAGTTACAAGTGGAGGGGAAGCAGGAAGGGCTGCACAAATGAAGCCAAACTACAAGAAAGGTGACTATGTGGGCATGAGGAACTTCCTGCACAGAGTTCAGTGGGACAGAGAGATGGCAGGGAAGTCAGTAGACGAGATGATGGAATATATGACAACAATTTGCAAGGAAGCTGAGGAGAGGTTTATACCCAAGGGTAACAGGAGAAGCGAAAAGACAGGATGAGCCCATGGTTCACCCAAAGGTGCAGGAAGCCAAAACCAAGTGTGCAAGGGAATGGAAGAGGTACAGAAGGCAAAGAACCCGGAGAATAAGGAGAGCAGTCGTAGAGCCAGAAATGAATATGCACAGATCAGAAGGGGGGCCCAAAGACAGTACGAGAATGACATAGCAGGAAAGCCAAATCTGACCCAAAGCTGCTGTACAGCCACATCAGGAGGAGAACAACAGTCAAGGACCAGGTGATCAGGCTGAGGAAGGTAGGAGGAGGTCACAAGAAATGACCGGGAAGTGTGTGAGGAGCTCAACATGAGATTCAAAGAGGTGTTCACAGAGGAGATAGAAGGGCCTCCAGAAAGGAGGAGAGGTAGGGTACACCATCAAGTGCTGGACACAATACACACAAATGAGGAGGAAGTGAAGAGGCTACTAAGCGAGCTAGATACTTCAAAGGCGATGGGGCCAGATAACATCTCTCCATGGGTCCTGAGAGAGGAGCAGAGGAGCTATGTGTACCCTAACAACGATCTTCAACACATCTATCGAAACAGGGCAACTACCTGAGGTTTGGAAGACAGCAAATGTAGTTCCAATTTTTAAAAAGGAGACAGGAACGTAGCACTAAACTACAGACCAGTGTCACTGACATGTATTGTATGCAAGGTCATGGAGAAGATAGTCAGGAGAAGGGTGGTTGAGCACCTAGAAAGGAATGAGCTTATCAACGACGGCCAACACGGTTTCAGGGACGGAAATCCTGTGTCACAAACCTACTGGAGTTCTACGACAGGGTGACAGCGATAAGGCAAGAGAGAGAGGGGTGGGTAGATTGCATATTCTTGGATTGTAAGAAGGCGTTTGACACAGTTCCACACAAGAGATTAGTGCAGAAGCTGGAGGACCAGGCAGGGGTAACAGGAAGGCACTACATTGGATCAGGGAATACCTGTCAGGAGACAGCAGCGAGTCATGGTACGTGGCGAGGTGTCAGAGTGGGCGCCGGTGACGAGCGGGGTTCCACAGGGTCAGTCCTGGGACCAGTGCTGTTTCTGGTATTTGTGAACGACATGACGGAAGGAATAGACTCGAAGTGTCCCTGTTTGCAGATGATGTGAAGTTGATGAGAAGAATTCAATCGGACGAGGACCAGGCAGAACTACAAAGGGATCTGGACAGCCTGCAAGCCTGGTCCAGCAACTGGCTCCTGGAGTTCAACCCCACCAAGTGCAAAGTCATGAAGATTGGGGAAGGGCAAAGAAGACCGCAGACGGAGTACAGCCTAGGGGCCAGAGACTGCAAACCTCAATCAAGGAAAAGATCTTGGGGTGAGTATAACACCAGACACATCTCCTGAGGCGCACATCAACCAAATAACTGCTGCAGCATATGAGCGCCTAGCAAACCTAAGAACAGCATTCCGACATCTTAATAAAGAATCGTTCAGGACCCTGTACACTGTGTACGTTAGGCCCATATTGGAGTATGCAGCACCAGTTTGGAACCCACACCTAGCCAAGCATGTGAAGAAGCTCGAGAAAGTGCAAAGGTTTGCAACAAGACTAGTCCCGGAGCTAAGGGGTATGTCCTACGAGGAGGTTAAGGAAATGGACCTGACGACACTGGAGGACAGGAGAGATAGGGGAGACATGATAACAACATATAAGATACTGAGAGGAATTGACAAAGTGGACAGAGACAGAATGTTCCAGAGATGGGACACAACAACAAGGGGACACAGATGGAAGTTGAAGACTCAGATGAATCACAGAGATGTTAGGAAGTATTTCTTCAGTCACAGAGTTGTCGGGAAGTGGAATAGTTTAGGAAGCGATGTAGTGGAGGCAGGCTCTATACATAGCTTTAAGCAGAGGTATGATAAAGCTTATGGCGCAGGGAGAGTGACCCAGTAGCGGCCAGTGAAGAGGCGGGGCCAGGAGCTTTGACTCGACCCCTGCAACCACAACTAGGTGAGTACAACTAGGTGAGTACACACGGGTGCGATAATGCTCTTGGAACAGGAAGAGAGTGTGGACCTAGTAGCGACCAGCAAAAGGATGGGGTCAGGAGCTGTGACTCGATCACACCAGTGCCATGATTACAACTGCGAAGAAAATGATAGGATGGATAATGAGAACGTTCAAAACAAGAGATGCCAAGCCAATGATGATCCTTTTTAAACCACTTGTTCTCTCTAGGCTGGAATACTGCTGTACATTAACATCTCCATTCAAAGCAGGTGAAATTGCAGATCTAGAAAATGTACAGAGAACCTCTACTGCACATATACGTTCCGTAAAAACACCTTAACTACTGGGAACGCTTGGAAGCACTTGATTTGTACTCGCTGGAACGCAGGCGAGATATATATATTATAATCTACACTTGGAAAATCCTAGAAGAAATGGTCCCTAATCTGCATACAGAAATCACTCCCTATGAAAGCAAAAGACTGGACAGGCGGTGCAAAATATCCCCAATGAAAAGTAGGGTCTCCATTAGTACACTAAGAGAAAATACAATAAGTGTACAGCGCCCCAGACTGTTCAAAAGCCTCCCACCATGCATAAGGGGAATTACCAATAGACCCCCTGGCTGCCTACAAGAGGGAGCTCGACGGATATTTAAAGTCGGTGCCGGATCAGCCGGGCTGTGGTCCATATGTTGGACTGCGTGCGGCCAGCAGTAACAGCGTGATTTATCAGCCCCTGATCCACCGGGAGGCCTGGTCGTGAACCGGGCCGCGGGGGCGTTGATCCCCGGAATATTTTCCAGGTAGACTCCAGGTAGACCCCTGCAACTACAAATAGGTGAATACACACACACAAGTTTATGGTACCAATACCTTTGATATAACTTAGATGGGTTTCGGGAGTTTTCCTACTGCCGCAGCCCGGCCCCGGGCCAGACTTGCCTGGTCACTGCTGGCGGCCATCTGCTCCACACATCCATCACAACCCGGCTGATCCAAGGTTTATATCTTGTTTATGTTGTTCCAGGACATTTTCCCATCCGATAACCTGATGCTCTCCTTGAACGAAACATAGTTATAATAAAGGCTTTACTTTCTATCTGCTCCGTTATGTGTCGTCTCAATGCGAACTTGACACAGTCTTCAGAGTTCTCCAGAATGTTTCTCTCGGGAATTTCTGGGTAAATTTTCAAAAATAATGCTGCTGTCTATAATCTTTGGAAGGCTGAATTCTCCTAAAAGATAGCATTCTGTGACGGATTTTTAAGTCTTCTTCGATAGCTGATATTCCTCAGCTGCACAGTGAATTCCTCGCCCGTTGTTGACGACGTTAGTTTGTATATGAGGATACGACGTGAATTTTACTTAACTTTGATTCCCAATCCTGTAGTTCTACCATATTTACACACAAGACCTACTGGAAGTTGTCATACAGCAAACAATATCTGTATGGACGTGTGCATGAGTAACATACCTGTGACCTGTTTCATGAGTTCTACTCTGGCAGACTTCCATGGTGACCACATGAGCAATCAAGCTGTTGTTGCCCTCAGCACACCAACACACCCCAGCTGAGTGAGGTGAGTAGACATGACCTGCACTCGCGAGCAACACACAGCTGCCGTTGACCCCACCTTACACACTCACCTGGGAGACGAGAAGAAAACATTGTTACATCTCTACGTGTAAATCTCAAAAGATGTTTACATGCATAATAAATAATCCACGAGTGCACAAAGAAAAATCCTGACAACAACAACAGCCGCAACAGCAACAACAAAAACTAGACAAATAAGAAAGATCACATGTAACCACAACCAAAAAAAAAAAAAAAAGCTGAAATGAACTGCTAAACTAAATCTGGTCATTGTGAGGAGGAATGGTATGAGAGGAAGGGAGGTGGAGGAAGAAGAGAAAGATAAAGGTACAGGAGAGGGAGAGTTAGCTCAAGAAAATAATCAGATAACGAAGTCCTCTTGATATACACCAGAGGCATCATTTTTACAAATGGTTTGAGAAAGAGCGAAAGGGAGGGAGGGAGGGGGTGAGTAAAGGAGAAATTTAGAGCCCTTCTGAGTAAAATTATGCAAAGAGCAAGAATGTCAGTGAATAAATCTAGTGAAGCAATGAATATCGTCTAGCCCTCATTTTTACAAAGGTCTTAACCAGATCATTATGAATGTTTTATCAGTTCCTTTCTCGGATATTATTAGAAACAGATCAGTGAGGCGAGGAATGGTCATGAAAGCTGCTAAATCAGTTTTGGCCAAACAAAACAAAACTCAGGCGCATTGTTTGGCCGTGAATTCTGCACCCTATGAAAACGAACACTTCTGCACGCACACACATGCGCACACACATGCGCACACACATGCGCACACACACACACACACACAAACTATAGTAACTTGACTTAACACATTAACACATCAGCCCGGGGCAAGGACAAAAGTACAGTTACATTCTGGAACTTTACAGTGTTAGGTCAGTGGCAGCACTTTTCAGGTGACTCGCGTTGACCGTAACATTGTTGTAGTGACTCGCGTTGACCGTAACGTTGTTGTTACTGGAAAAGTTGTACACAGGCTACTCAACTTCTCCATCATTACATCACGCATGATAAACGTACACACATGTACGTTGCCTGGACTTGTTGCCAGACGCATCGCCGCCGGTTATTTTTAATTTCCTTATTTATGGTTATTATTATTTTCGGGGGAGAGGGAGAAAGACAAATCCGTAGGGGTAATACAGCGCCTGGGGATGTAATTATTTATAGTTAGATATATGTATTTACAGATTTATGTAACCTAAAATAAAAATAGTCTGAAGAGAACTTTCAGAAATTGATGCACTTAACCTCATAAAAACACAACGAACGGTACTGTCATTTTAGGGATTTTGGGAGTGGGGGATGAGCGGTGACCTCCCTACCAATAAGAGACAATGTGAGAGTTGTAACACAACTTGCCAATATCCAACATAAAGGAGAACTCCATAACACGACCGCCACTGCTACACCTTCCTCCAGGATTCACACTTTCACAGTCTTACCTGCGATATCTGTGCTCTCCCTGCTCCTGCGATATCTGTGCTCTCCCTGCTCCTGCGATATCTGTGCTCTCCCTGCTCCTGCGATATCTGTGCTCTCCCTGCTCCTGCGATATCTGTGCTCTCCCTGCTCCTGCGATATCTGTGCTCTCCCTGCTCCTGCGATATCTGTGCTCTCCCTGCTCCTGCGATATCTGTGCTCTCCCTGCTCCTGCGATATCTGTGCTCTCCTGCTCCTGCGATATCTGTGCTCTCCTGCTCCTGCGATATCTGTGCTCTCCTGCTCCTGCGATATCTGTGCTCCCCTGCTCCTGCGATATCTGTGCTCTCCCTGCTCCTGCGATATCTGTGCTCTCCCTGCTCCTGCGATATCTGTGCTCTCCCTGCTCCTGCGATATCTGTGCTCTCCCTGCTCCTGCGATATCTGTGCTCTCCCTGCTCCTGCGATATCTGTGCTCTCCCTGCTCCGGCTACCAACACTCAACACACTTTACATCTCTACTGCCTCTCATGCCCACTCTGTACTCCACTGAAGAAGCCTACTGTATAATCGAAACGTTTCAGAATAAAGATACCTAACTGTTGCACATGTGTCTTATCAACTTTTCGGTATTGTATATCACTATCATATTCACAACAAACACGTCACTCAATATGACAACACTACTGCAACAATACCTCAAATACGCCATCACCACCCCAGCCAACATTAAATGTTAACTTTAATTTTTAAAGGGGAAGACCGGTAAGCCAGGGAAAGGCCTTTGTCATATGACCAAAAGGTGTAATGGCAGGCCATCAAGAAGCATCTGTCCTGTTTCCTGACGAATCTTACCTAACTATCATAGTGTCATCCATAATCCACAGGAGAGGGAAGTATGATTGGTGATAAAAAACAACCCAGTGAAAATGAGTGCACAAGGAAATAACTGTAAACATAATGGGTTTAAGATCTTTTAATAAACGCTCCTCTGAAATATAAGAGAAATTACAAATTACTGTCTTCAAGAAACTTAAATAGGTCAGAACCATTCCGAATGAGTCGCCAGTGCTGCCTGCGTTGTGCTGCATGTCGCAAGCACTTACAGTTTGACTTATCAGGTCGTCAACGTAGAGGTCTCGTGTGAGACTGGGCAATGGAGGACACTGGATGATCCCTGGAACCATCAGACCCTATTCATCCTCCATCCTCAAGCACCTGCCCTACATCCTCCTCTACCCATTCTCCATCACCCATCCTCGACCCTAAATCTTCTATCCTTCACAACCCACCTTCAATTCTCCAATACCCACCCTCCATCACCCATCACCCACCCTCCATCACCCACCCTTCATCACCAACCGTCCATCACGTCACCGTAAATAGCACACTGCCCACTGTATGTCGCCAATCACCCACCACACACCGTCCATCACCTTGACATGTGTCGTCCGTAAAAAAAAATACTATACCACCATAACCCACTCACAATCACCATCTATGTCACCATCACTATGAGCCCATGTTACAATCATTATCACTCCGTGGAGAGAAATGCTATAAAATACTGACACGATGGAAACAAAGGCACAAATGAAACGTAATGAGATCCTTTATTGACTATAAAAGATCAATAAAGGATCTCAATGAACTTCGTTTGTGTGTGTGTTTCCACTACCACCCCTTGTCACCATCAATATCGCACCCTTCCCCTGTACTACCAAGAAAAAAAAAGGAGGGCAGACCAGCAGAGGCTAGACAACACACACACAACAATAGAGCGAGAAATAAAAGTAAAGGAACTGAGGTTCTGAACGTTTGTTTCTTGGCACTAATGGTAAAAACAGAAGACTGTCTCAAGGAATAGCTACCTGTAACCCTAAAGATTAAAAGTCACAGCACTGCGGCTGGAACAATTCGTAAATAACCCGCACTAAGGAGGGGGGGTAGGAGGGGCGGTGGTGGCGGCAGCATCATCAGCATTAACCAACAGTAGTAGTAAGGGTGGCAGCAGTGTTGGTGATAGTAGTAGCAGTAAAGGTGGCAGCAGTGTTGATGACAGTAGTAGTACTAAAAAGATAGTTGTAGTGTGCGCGGGTTATTTATGTAGCGTGACCCTTTTGTGAAGAACTTCAAGAGCTCAAAGAGCTTCAACCAGTAGCTCAAAGCTCTTCAACAGTAGATGACGACGCAGTTGCCAGATAACTGGAACAACGCTAACATATAAAACATGACAGAACTGCAGCCAGTAATAATGGCAGAATTATCGACAATATGTTACCTAACAGAACTGCAGCTTATAAACATCTCACCACATATTAATTCAGAAACTAAAAGATCAGGTATGAATTAAAAGTAAAAAGCTCTCCGGTGCATCAGGGAGTGAGCGAAAGACGAGACAGTGACAGTACTAGATGAGACATAGAAATGGGTGAGAGAAATGCGTGAGTGGATCAAGCCTAATGTGTGTGTTTGCTGATGGAAATGAGAGGGATAAAAATATGAGCATTGTTCTAGTCACGTTATTGTGCCTTTTTTATTCTTTATGGGTAGATATTTAGGCTGCAGGAAGATCTGGACAGGCTGCAGACACGGAGCAACAAGTGGCTACTGGAGTTCAATCAGCATACATGCAAGGTCATGCATATTGGAGAAGGTTGGACAAGATAAAAGGGAGTGCAGCTTAGGTGAGAAACTGCAAATATCAGTAAAAGAAAAAGATCTTCAAGAGGAAACTGGACAAGTACCTCCACAAAGTACCATATCAACAAGGCTGCCGCCAGCAGCAGCAGCCAGGTTGACCAAGCACCAGAGCCTGGCCCAAGGCCGGGTTCTGGGAGTAGAAAATTCCCAGAACCCGAAAACTCGAAACTCATCAAAGGCAAAGATAAAGATATGGACTTATAGTACATTAAACATGCCATCAGAAGTGCACACAAACTTACGCTAGAAAACGCAAGAACAGCACACCTCTCAACATCATTCAGGAACCTACAGAATGCTTCAGGATATGACAAGATATGTTAAGCCAGTGATCGAGTGCGCAGCCCCAGCGTTTAGCTCCCACCTCATCAAGTACGTGTGCTCCAAAGACGTGATAACACCTTTTAAATTATTATAGGGAAACTGATAGAGCAGACAGGGCTAGACTCAGTTAAGAGGATCACGGACAAGGGGAAAGGGAAGGTGGAAGCTAGACTAAGATGAATCATAGAAGTTTAGTCTTATAGTAAAAGAAAAATGTAATGAATTGGATGAGGAAGTAGTTACATTTGTTAACAGTTCCATGGACCATTGCCCCCGCGGCCCGGTTTCAGAGAAGGACAACTAAACTGAAAAAAAAAGGAAACGAGCTATTCAGAAACACACTAGCTTCTGATTACTAAATGTAAACAGAACTAGTAAGATTGACCTGTCATCTTACATATTTATGAGACAGACTGAAAGAAAAGACCGTCAATCCTGCCTGAGTGTAAAAGCGTAACCGGTGTCCCTGTCCTACCCATACAAGACATCAGTAACTTCTAGTGGAGGATCAAATTTATTAGTTTCAAGCGTGGATATGTCTTATGAGGCCAGAAACCTGAAAAGGGCGAAGTAGCTTATTATTATTATTATTATTATTATTATTATTATTATTATTATTATATCAGGAAGCACTAAACCCGCAGGAGCCATACATCGCATGGAAATGGGAAGTAATCAAGTTCGATTTAATGAAGGCGAGGAGAGGTCCACTTATCTGGGTCACGAGCCCATCACCGGTAACTAGGTACCTCCTTAGAGGGATCGAAGTAGCTTAAAAAAAGTGGGGTGGACGGGAGCCGAGTTTCGACCCCCCGCAAACACAAATCGGCGTGTACAGGCGTGTACTGAGAGCGGGAGCCGGCAAGCTGTTCCCTTTAAAGCTAGGATTCATGAGGATCGTACTCTCTGGCTCCTCCTTCCTCCCTCCCTCCCACTAGGTTGTAGCGTAATGGCCAACTGTTGTACAATACTGTGTGTCTACTTCCTTCCCTACACCTTTCCCAACTCTCCCCTCATCCCCTTCCCTACCGTCCTGATACCCCTTTCCCATCCCTCCCCTCCTCTACACGCCTACGTCCGCTCAACTCTACATTATTCACGGAATTGGTGTCCCTTCATCCGACCCCAATCCCACCCCCTCTTGGAAACCATCCCCCAACCCCCCTTCCCCTACCTCCCCACTCTGGCCGGCTCTGGAACTGTGAAATCTGGTGAGCTGTACCGATGATTCCCGGGAATATTCCCACGAGGCTCGCGCCGCTCCACAAATGTTTTTATTATCAAATACTTTATTTAGGTCAGTATATTTTTTAAAGCTTAGCCTACATATGTAAAGCTGCATTATTTGGTCAGGATTTTGTTACCGTCTTATTCACAAATAACCCGCACATAGAAGAGAGAAACTGACGACGACGTTTCGGTCCGATCTGGACCATTTACAAAATTACAGTAACACGAAAGAATGAGGGAGCCAGTATATATAGGCGAGCAGACAGGGACGGGACCAAGAGAGGTAGTAGTGGTAGAGGTCAGGCTGGAAATGGAGGTAGTGGTGTAGTAGTAGTGGTGGTGGTGGTGGTAATATATAGCAGTAGTATAACGTCGTCATAAGCTTCTCTCTTCTATGTGCGGGTTATCTGTGTATTGTTCCAGTCACGGTATTGTGCCTTTTTGTACTTTACCGTCTTATTATTATATTATCCCCTCTATTATTAGTATTATTATTTAACCCCGAAGGGGACATTTACAAGGTTGCCTTATTTTTTATTCTTCCTTCAACTAACGTTTTTGCTTTGCTCATAACTCGAAAATACTTCATGCATTCAGCTTTAACTTTTCAACACTTATGAACGATAATGAGGACCAGATTCTTGGAATAAATGACATGTTTACGTACCCTATGACCAAAACCCTCAGTGTCACCACAGAACGAAAACAACATGTAAAAGACTCAGGTACAATATTGTCAGCTGACCTACCTGCAGAGCCTCCCCGCAAGTAGTAGTATTAGTATAGAGGAAAGAAAGGAGACAGAGTACAGTCAAGGAGGCGAGAAGCTACAATCATCATCTGAAGAAAAGTCTTGGAGTGTTAGTATCATACCAAACATATCACCGGAGGTACCTACAAAACCATATATCTTCGGCAGCACGTACCAGACTATCAAACCTCAGACTACAATTCAGGAGCATAAAACAAAGTATCCTACAGAATTTTATGCAGCACATGGTAGGCCCATCATCGATTATCTAGCCCAGCGTGGAGCCTCCATCTCATCAAGCATGTGCAGATGCTACAAAAGGTGCAAAGATTTGCAGCAAGACTAGTCCATGAATTGAGAAATTACTACAAAGGAATATTGAAGGAAATGAACCTAGTGATTGTATACAATGACAATGGGAGGAGGGAGAGCATATTTAGGAAGCACAAAATAACATTAACTGACAGGGCAAGCAGGGACGGACTGTTTGAAATGAGAAGACTAGAGAAAGGGGCAGAAAGATGACATAAATCGGAGCTGAACTCGATACACAAATTCAAGAGTAGGTCAGAGGTCAGAAATCACCACGACCACGTAGCGCTCCAACCTGAAAATTTTGCTGCACCACCAGCATCGCTAATGTCAGTAGTACAGCCAACACCACCAGTGACAGCAAGTAGCACCACCACCAGTGACAGCAACAAGCAGAAGCACCACCAGTGACAGCAACACCACCAGTGACAGCAAGCAGCAGCACCACCAGTGACAGCAACACCACCAGTGACAGTAAGCAGCACCACCAGTGACAGCAACACCACCAGCGACAGCAAACAGCAGCACCACCAGCGACAGCAAGCAGCAGCACCACCAGTGACAGCAAGCAGCACCACCACAAGTGACAGCAAGCAGCAGCACCACCAGTGACAGCAAGCAGCAGCACCACCAGTGACAGCAAGCAGCAGCACCACCAGTGACAGCAAGCAGCAGCAGCACCACCACCAGTGGCAGCAAGCAGCACCATCAGTGGCAACAAGCAGCAGCACCACCAGTGACAGCAAGCAGCAGCACCACCAGTGACAGCAAGCAGCACCACCACCAGTGACAGCAAGCAGCAACACAAGCAGTGGCAACAAGCAGCAGCAGCACCACCACCAGTGGCAGCAAGCAGCAGCACCACCACCAGTGGCAGCAAGCAGCAGCACCACCACCAGTGGCAGAAAGCAGCAGCACCACCACCACCAGTGGCAGCAAGCAGCAGCACCACCACCAGTGGCAGCAAGCAGCAGCACCACCACCAGTGGCAGCAAGCAGCAGCACCACCACCAGTGGCAGCAAGCAGCAGCACCACCACCAGTGGCAGAAAGCAGCAGCACCACCACCACCAGTGGCAGCAAGCAGCAGCACCACCACCAGTGGCAGCAAGCAGCAGCACCACCACCAGTGCAGCAGCAGCACCACACCAGTGGCAAGCAGCAGCACCACCAGTGGCAGCAAGCAGCAGCACCACCACCAGTGGCAGCAAGCAGCAGCACCACTACCAGTGACAGCATGCAGTAACACCACCACCAGTGACAGCAATCAGCAGCACCACCAATGACTGCAAGCAGCACCACCAGTGACAGCAAACAGCAGCACCACCAGTGACGAGCAAGCAGCAGCACCCCCACCAGTGACTGCAAGCAGCAGCAGCACCACCAGTGACAGCAAGCAGCAGCACCACCAGTGGCAGCAAGCAGCCCCACCAGTGACAGCAAGCAGCAGCACTACCAGTGACAGCAAGCAGCAGCGCCACCAGTGACAGTCAAGAGAGAAGAAGAAGTCACCCCCCACCCGGGGGGCCCCAAGAAAGAAGACAGAAGAAAGAAGATGACCGACACCCTCTACCCAGGGGCCAATGCCGGGTCACCATTTGGAGAAGACCCGGGCCGGTGGTACCGGCAAACCTACAACAACAACAACAACCAGTGGCAGCAATCAGCAGCACCACCAGTGACAGCAAGAACCACCACCACCAGTGACAACAAGCAGCACCACCAGTGGCAGCAAGCAGCACCACCAGTGGCAGCAAATATCACCAGCAACACTTCCAGTGAGCAGATCACATGTAGGCCAACAAACAGGTGTTCAAAAAATGTCACCACCAATAATAACAACAACTCCCTGAGGAGGCTTCAACGTGGATGGTGCCAACCATGCCCCTCCCTCTCTCTCTCTCTCTCTCTCTCTTATTCCTCCCTCCCATCACGCTCCCATTCTCACCCACGTTCCCTTCCTCCCTCCTCTTCCCCTCTCAGTTATAAACAAATATAAACTAATTTACAAAACGTAAAAAACTTATAAAATTGGGATTAGCCTAATAAACGACAAAATAAAAACTGAAACAATAAACGCTTTATTCAAAAAAGTAGTGATAATCCAGATTTTTAATAAAAAAAGCTAAAACTAAATTTTTTACATATATTTTTCTTTTGTTTCAGTAGATTTTGAAATCACGATTATTTGGGTGTTGATTACAGCGTTTACTGTATTAACCTGCTTGGTGAAAAAGGTATACCAGCACACCACAACGCAAAATAATACAACATATAACAACACAATATAACACAACACAACAGTATAGTACAACACATGAAACATAACACATGTCACAAGATAAAAAACCACAGAATACAATATAACACAACATGGACCAACATAACACAAACCACGGTACGGATAGGGTTTGAACCCTTAGCGAGTGAGTCGACTCACTCGCTAAGGGTTCAAACCCCACTCGTACCGTGGTTTGTTTGCAATCGCGTCATTACGATTTCGTGAATCATGATAACACAACATAGACCAACATAACACACGCAACATAAAACATCATTAACTTTCCTGTTTTTTCTAATGTCTTCCAAGATTAGTTTTTACATTCCTTGATTTCAGAAATACAAACATATATATATCATACAAAAAAGAGTCACCAAATCGGAGAAAGTAGGCAAACTTTATCAAACATGCCATTACAAAACTCACAATTATTGCCAGGACACCCTCACAACCATACCTCACTAAACTAAGGTCAGCCCTACAATTATTGCCAGGACACCCTTACAACCATACCTCACTAAACTAAGGTCAGCCCTACAATTATTGCCAGGACACCCTCACAACCATACCTCACTAAACTAAGGTCAGCCCTACAATTATTGCCAGGACACCCTCACAACCACACCTCACTAAACTAAGGTCAGCCCACCTTAAGAAGTTAACAAGGCACCATGATGATAGTACAAGGTGCGACCCGACAAAGTGATGCTCATCAAGTGTTAAGTTATCCCGGAATCTGCAATAACCGTCCACTCTTCTTATTACTACATATATTGTACCTGTTTTCACATCATTCCTTTTAATCTGCTGAAGAGGACCTCAGTTGCAGGTCGAAATATACAACCATTCTTCTTTTTATCTTTATGTGGGTTTTATTCTCCGAATGACCAGTCTTCAGTACACTTCAATGCTTTTTGCTGATGACACTGTGCTTTTGGGAGATTCTGAAGAGAAGTTGCAGAGGTTGGCGGACGAGTTTGGTAGGATATGTAAAAAAAAAAGGAAATTAAAAGTGAACATAGGAAAGAGTAAGATGATATAAAATTTAGGTAATGAAAGATTGTATATCAGAGTGGAGGGAGTATGGAGGAAGTGAATGTATTCAGATATTTGGGAGTGGACTTGATTGATAGAACTGATTGAGGGGAAAAAAAGTGAGTGGTGCACTGAGTCTACGGAGACAAAGTACGGTACCAATGGAAGCAAAGAGGGGAATGTATGAGAGTATAGTTATACCAACTCTCTTATATGGGTGTGAAGCATGGGTGGTGAATGTTGCAACAAGGAGAAGGTTGGAGGCAGTGGAGATGGCGAATCTGAGGGCCATGTGTGGCGTAAATATAATGCAGAGAATCCATAGTTTGGAAATTAGGAGGTGTGGGGTTACTAAGAGTATTATCCAGAGGGCTGAGGAGTTGTTGAGGTTGTTCAGACATTCATCAAAGAGGATGAACGAAATAGAATGACTTGGAGAGCGTATAATTCTGTAATGGAAGGAAGGTAGGGGGTAGGGCTCGGCCTAGGAAAAGTTGGAGGGAGGGAGCAAAGGAGGTTTTGTGTGCGAGGGGCTTGAGCGTGTTAGATAGGAGCTAGTGGAGACAAATGGGTTTTATGTGCTGTTGGAGTGTGAGCAAAGTAACATTTATGAAAGGATTCAGGGAAACTACCAAGCCGGACTTGAGTCCTGGAGATGGTAAGTACAATGCCTGCGCTCTGAAGGAGACGTGTTCATATGTTGTAGTTTCTTAACTGTAGTGTAGGCGCTCCTCTGGCAAGACGGTGATGGAGTGAATGATGATCGTGTCTTTCTTTTTCAGGTCACCCTGTCTTGGTGGGAAACAGCTGTGTTACCATCCAATTGATTTTCAAAGCGCCGAGAAAGCTGTATTAAGCAAGTCCATGGTTGAAATATAATAGGATCAAGTTTCATACAAATAGTTTTGAATAATAAAATTTGGATTAGAATTTAATATATATTCCATAAATTAAAAGCCTAAATCTTGGATAGAATAAAAGCTGTGTCTGACAGGTCCTTAACTACCTACATCATCATAGAGGGTCAGGTGTTGTAAGTTGACCGCGAGGTGTAATCTAGTTCATATATGCCTTCTGATCTTTTATTTTTACAGTTCCCTGATGTGAGAAATCACGAAAACGCTTGGAAGTTCACTATTTTTTTTCACATTGGTTATTCTGCATATATATGGAGACGGCTGACGTAAACTTGTAAACTTGTCTAAAATATATTAAGACGGATTAGGCTAAATTAAATTGTGCTTGTTATAAGGTTAGGTAAGTTTTCTAAGGTTATTTTGGTACACACACACACACATATATATATATATATATATATATATATATATATATATATATATACAGTGGACCCCGAGTTTCGTAAAAACTTCACTCCTGAAGTCTGCTCAAGTGCCATTACCGAACGAATTTACTCCCTTAAGGAAAAATTTCACGTAGGTTAGTCTATTTCAGACCCCAAAAATACACTTCCACAAGAACTTACAAAATTATACTTACATAATTGCACGATTTCCGGGGTATTCGTTAACCGAGGGTCCACTGTATATATATATATATATATATATATATATATATATATATATATATATATATATATATATATATATATATAGGCAGAATTCATCTTTTCATACTGCCTCAGCTCATTCTGAAGTGTGGTCATAGCTATGACCACAGTATATCCACAGGATTTTATACTTTTGTATACTGTACTCCAGGATGTCAGACCTTGGTCCTAGCTCTGGTATATCCAGCACAGGATATCAAAGGGCGAGTTGTTTATGCACTGGAGAAAACAGGATGCTTGGTTATCTATATGACAACAACGTCTAAGCGCACACAAGCACACAGTGATAACGCGGATTATCCTGGCTGAATATGCTTACTCATGTCTCATACATATTTGGATAGAAACAGGGAAAAAAATGTGACAAGATAAAAAAACTCCTTCACATTTGTTAGCTCTGTTCCACAAGGCACAATACTCGCTCCCATCTTGTTCCTCATCCTCATATCTGACATAGACAGGGATATAAGCCACAGCGCCGTGTCTTCCTTTGCAGATGACACCCGAATTTGCATGACAGTGTCATCCATTGAAGACACCGCAAGACTCCAGGCGGACATCAAATAAATCTTTAAATGGGCCGCAGAAAACAATATGAAATTCAATGATGAGAAATTTCAATTACTCCGATATGGAAAACGTGAGGAAATTAAAACTTCATCGGAGTATAAAACAAATTCCAACCACATAATAGAGCGAAAAACTAATGTAAAAGACCTGGGAGTGATCATGTCAGAAGATCTCACCTTCAAAGACCATAACATTGTATCAATCACATCTGCTAGAAAAATGACAGGATGGATAATGAGAACCTTCAAAACTAGGGATGTTAAGCCTATGATGACACTCTTCAGGTCGCTTGTTCTATCTAGGCTGGAATATTACTGCGCACTAACAGCACCTTTCAAGGCAGGTGAAATTGCTGAAGTAGAAAATGTACAGAGAACCTCCACGGCACATAACTGCGATAAAACACCTCAATTATCAATTACTGGGAACGCTTTAAGTTCCTAAACCTGTACTCCGTAGAACGCAGGCGGGAGAGAAACATGATCATATACACTTGGAAAATCCTAGAGGGATTAGTACTAAACTTGCACACGAAAATCACTCCCTATGAAAGCAAAAGACTCGGCAGACGGTGCAACATCCCCCCAATGAAAAGCATTGGCGCCACTAGCACGATAAGAGACAGCACAATAAGTGTCAGGGGCCCAAGACTGTTCAACTGCCTCCCAGCATACATAAGGGGAATTACCAATAGACCACTGTGTCTTCAAGAAGGCACTGGACAGGCACCAAAAGTCAGTACCCGACCAGCCGGGCTGTGGTCCGTACGTCGGGTTGCGTGCGGCCAACAGTAACAGCCTGGTTGATCAAGCCCTGATCCACCATGAGGCCTGGTCACAGACCAGGGGGCGTTGACCCCCGGAACCCTTTTCAGGTATACTCCAGACCCACATTTTTTCGACTGTCTCCTGATTTTAATATAAATATATGTCGTGCCGAATAGGTAAAAGTGGTCAATTAGCAAGAACTCGTTTAAAATTAAGTCCTTTCTAAAATTTTCTCTTATACGTTTTAAGATATATTTTCTTATTTATGTTAATGTAAAAATTAATAATTTTGTACCAAAAGTACCTTAAAAAACTTACCTAACCTTATAATAACAAGCGCAATTTAATTTAGACTAATCTAACTAAATATATTTTAGATAAGTTTAAATTAATGTAATAATAAACAAATACAATGAAAGAAATACATTTTTTTCGTTAGGTTCAGAATGATTTTTGGCGAAATTACTGCATACAAAAATTTTCGCTTGCCTTATTCGGCAATTAGAGCGTTGCTATTTAAGCTAAAATCGCAAGTTATACATATATATATATTATATATATATATATATATATATATATATATATATATATATATATATATATATATATATATATATATATATATATATATATATATATATATATATATATATATATATATATATATATATATATATATATATAATTTTTAAACTTTAATTAGTCTTTTATTTTCCGGTCTTTATTTTTGTTAACATTTATTTCTTGTTTACAAATTAACCGGAGTAACCCCTGATACCGTCATGTTGAAGTGGAATCATAAATTCAACTGAATTCTAGTTATAAAAGCTAAAACCGAACGCCACTTTGTTTACAGAACTTTACAACCCCTGCCATATTCCAATCTGAAACATTTACGTTTAAAATAACCACGAGATAAAAGTATAATTTAAATAGAACAGTTTAAGGAAATCCCACAAGCCACCAGTGAACACAGTAATCACAGAGGCAAGAATAATCCCCTCATCAAGGGGACCTCATGTTAACTCTTGCGCAAAAGGATGCAGATCTTAAATTTACTGGAGAGACTTACCACTGCTTCATGATCCGTGTCTGCAGGGAGACGCGTGGGCGGGTTACTGAAATAACTTGAGTCATCACACGCGGGGGAAATCTCATAAGAGCACACTCTTTACATAAAAAACCAAGTCAAATGTCGTACCATGATGGCGGTTGAAAAGGGTGGTGATATTCCACTAAAACTGTACCACTCTCGAAATCCTCCCCACGTCTTTCAATATATTTTTTTAACTGCAATGTACAGTGTTCGAACCTTAAATATTTCTCATCCTCGCTGAATGCATAAACAAAAATGGCAAACTTGAGCTTTCGTGTCAACTTTTGCGCACGATACCAAAATTATCTCTGTGTAAGACAGTTAAAAGAGAAAAAAAAAGGAGAAAATATCCCCTAGGCTGTCCACTTGACAACGTAAAATCATGTTGCTCAACGGTGACACATTCCGACTGCTTCGATAGGGAAAAACTTTAAGGAAGGAACATGCAAAAAGTCTGTTGTTATAGAAATGATTGGTGAATTATAAGAACTTTAAAAAAAAAGGAACTTCACTTCAATACACAAATTACCAGCTTACGACGACTTTTCGGTCCGACTTGGACCATTTACAAAGTCACAAGTCAGGATACACAAAAAAATTAGAGGCTCCCTCACTCTTCTGTATTAAAAATAGTTATAGTGATAACCATAATTTTTTAAAGTGGGTGGACGGGTAAGCCAGCGGAAGGCCTCTGTTAGATGACCAAAAGCTCCAGCGGGGGCTGTCATCATATGACAAAGACCCGCGTCAGGAAACACTCGTCCTTTTCCTGATAAACCTTACCAACTAACAACTCTTGCGCTAGTGTGACTTTGTAAATAGTCCAAGTCGGACCGAAGCGTCGTCGTAAGCTTCTCTCTGTGTGCGGGTTACTTGTGTATTGTTCCAGTCACGGTATTGTGACTTTTTGTTCTCAATGCCAATAACTGTACTTTTCAAGGAACTTATGTTCTCTCGTCTGGAACACTCTCCTGTGCTCATGTTTCCTTTTAAGGTCGATGAGATATTCGAGCTAAATATAGACACCTTTTACTACTGACAAAGTCACTTCTAACAATTTAAACTTATGAGCCTGTCTTAAGCACTTGTATGTGCCTTCTGGAAAGGAGAAGATAGAGCCCGAGACCTCATAATCTATAACTGGAAAGCACTCTACGACTATGTCCATAATGTACACACTAAACATAATTTAACTAGAGAGAGAAAGATAAGGGACAAGCAGATTAATCCTAATTGAAAAGTGTGTGTCATACACACAATCTGAGTAATGTTAAAATTTAAAGAACACAACTTTTTAACCTGCTGCCAGTAAATGTTAAAAAAAAAATCCGAATAAATATACAAGTTTCTGCAGATGATAATGTATACACTAGGTGATAAACTTTCAGAGAGGGGGAAACTGAGAATTTCACTGACCGTGAAAGCAAATTATGTAAGGAGTACTGGGAACAGTGCTGGCGACCATCACACTGGGTGATTCCCTTCCCCGAGAGGCGAGTTTATTAAGCAGAGCTACTCAGCCTGAGTGAACATAATGTACATGTATTTTATACAATACAGACAAGATGATGAATTAGACACATGTGCAACATCTGGGTAACTTTATTGTACACGTTTCGCCATCCAGTGGATTTCTCAATACAAATTCAAGGAGTTGGTGGAGAGTATCGTAGTCGTGACTAAAGTACTCTTCTTCACCTGATGTGGGACCGGTCTGCGGCCAGTGACATCCAGTAGCGACTACAGGTCATCATGTAACCCTGGCAGCCCGGCCTGAGGCCAGACTCACTGGATGAACCACTGCTACTGGGTGATAACACATATAGTTCCTAGCAACATTTATAAGCCAGCTCCCTGGCCAAACTTTAGGTCATGTGACTCCATCCCCCACCCCCCGCAAGTAGGCTGCCACTCACAGGCCTCTGTCTCAAATTTAGGCAGGCATAGCAAGTGGACAGACGTAAAGGCTCTTCCACTCTTACCAAATACAACGCCTCTATAACAGCCTGATGTTACAAAGGCGTATTTGCTATGCCTGTCTGAATCACAGAGGCCTGTGAGTGGCGGCCTACGTGAGGGGTGGGGAAGGGGAAAGTCACGTGCCCTGAGGCTTGGCCAGGGAGTCTGCTTATAAATGCTCCTAGGAACTATATAAAAGTATACTACACAAGTAATACTGGTGGTAACACGGATGATAATCCTCCCGGATTACTCTAAGGGTGACAAATTGCTGAATGTGTGTGCACTCATTAACCTTAATGGAATAGTGTGTACCATTAGTGGCAATTCCCTAAAACCAGCTGTCTTAGTATCGCTGAATCTCTTAATCCTCGTGTCTAAAAGTAAAGTTAAACTTGTTAGTTCTTAAATGGCAATGTGTGCGCTCCAAAAATTAAACTCGTTAATTATTAACAGGTGGTAATGTGTGTGTCAGCATTATTAAAACTGGTATTCCTACGTATAAAACCCGTCCTGTGTGATGACATTTGACAGGGAAATATAGTTAAACTTTACTCTCACTATCATATTGCAATACAATCGCAAACAGGCGATCTTAACAATGCAGAACAAGCCACGTGAGGATAGAAATCTTAGCTCTAGAACTTTCGCACTCTCGTGCGTCGTCAGGAGCTATGTAATGTTGCAAGATAGGATAAATTCTCTGAGGCAAGGCAGAAGGTATCAGTGACATGAGCAACCAATGATACCTTCTGCCTTACGTCAAAGAATTTTTCCACCCAACTATTGCTGTCTTGTAACACTGTATAGCTCCTGACGATGCACGAGATTGTGAAAGATCTAGAGCTAAAGATTTCCATCCCAATGTGGCTTGTTCTGAATGCGTAACTATCATATATAGTAGAATAGACAACATATCATTGCTGATTTATCCAATTTGCCCAAATAAAAAAATAAAGTAGTGAAAGTAGCCTCCCTCACTTTCTCCTGCATCATTAGTAGAAGCAACTCCACCTCCTTCCTCCTCCTCTCTAGGATCACAGTCTTCTCATACATAACAAACACCTCCTGGGAACACTGGCCTTGTTACATGTTGAATGTCTTGCTACACAACACACGCCCACGCCCATCCTTACTTCCGCCCGCCCCCCCGGTCTGTCTGTCTGTTTCTCTCTCTCACTACCAGTTATATTTGTGGTTTTCTTAGGTTTAAATGTAACTACATCTTCGTATCACTTACGTAGAGAGAGAAGGAGAAAGAGAAAGAAAAAGAGAGAGAAAACGAGCCAACCCCCAGCATCAAGTCTTGCCTGTTTAAGCTTCCTGGGCTGGTCAACACCCTGGGGGAAAATGCTTGCAGGTAAAGTAATTTCCTCAGAAAATACCAAGTAGTAAAATTAATTTCATAACACTATATTCAAATGAAATTTTCCGCCTCAAAAATATTAAGATTTATCTTCGTAATATATTTTCAGTTGAATTTACCCCTCAAGATGAACGGGGAAATAAACTAACACTCAAAATAAAAAAAAATAAAAAAACTTTGAAAAAGAAACAATGATCAAATTCAATAACATAAAAAAAAAAAATTCTCACCAGGTCACGACCCACTACGAGTATAAAGAATACAAAAGGCACAATACCGTGACATAGGAGAAAGACACTTATAACGACATTTTGGTCTGTCTTGGTCCATTAACTAGTTACACACACTAGGGGTATGCCGTAGTATCGGTATCAGCCTAAAACTGAGTATCGGTATCGACAAAAAATTGGGTATCGTCCCATCACTCCAAGCCACTAGGATGGGATCATCCACCAGGAGGCCTGATCTGGGAGCGGGCCGCGGGGACAATGGCTCTCACTTTCCACAATGGGCAGGCTCCATTTCCATGGAAATAATACTAATAATAAATCAACATGGAGGTAATCCGGTTGAACAGGTAGAGGGAATTACAGGTGTTGGTAATGGTCAATCACAACGCCGTGGACCCACATAACAAACCTCGTTATTACGTTTCACTCGATACAAATTCGATATATCAAGCCACCAGAGGAAACGTGCCATAATTCATGATATATACAGTACACAGTGAGATAAATACCGCTCGGTATATATACACTGAGAGGCCACTTTAGTCCCTATTTTAGGCATTAAAGTATTCTTGACTGGTGTTGAACAGGTTACATACAGCCATAACGAACCTTCGCGTAGCCGATAGGCTTAATACCCCATTAACCAACAAATGTGCCATCATGTCATTAGGGGAAATAGGCAGTGAAATAATGGACCATTATACACGTACAATATACGCACTATATGCACGATATACGCACGGCACACTTATGACAATGTTTCTGAAGGTGGAGTTGATGTGTTTTGACTGATAGATGTGATGCGTTTGTCAGTCAGTCAGTCAGTGTTTACTGACGGATGGACTGACGTCTCCAAGTGAAGATGTTTACGGTGAGTCTCCCAGAACGTTGACCTCACACCCGGAGGAATGTCATCATCATCATCATCCACTCCATCATTAGTGAGGGGAAGTTAGCTTTCTTTCTACATCCCACTTTCTTCCCTCTTCCTTAACCCCTTAATTTATTCTTCCCTTAATTTAAACTCTCTTCACCTATTCGCTAATTTCCCCTACCCCCATTCTCCTCCCATTCCTTCCTGTCTTTCTTCCCTGCCCATTTACCTTCTTTCCCCCTCCTTTCTATCTCTATTTACCTTATCCCCCTCCCTTTTATCCCTATCTACCTCCTTCCCCCGTCCCTCCCTTCCTCTTTACCTCCTTCCCAATTCCTTTCATTCCTTTTTATGTACTTCCCCACTTATAAAATGCGTTGTAAGTTTGAAAGCATTATGTGGAACACACTAGACAAATAAGTGGAAGCAAAACAAGATACACAGTTTCAAGAACAGATATGACTAAGCACTTGAAGCCAGGAATCAGTAGTAAAGAGCCAACTAGGTGAGGTGTGACTAAGGACACGTATCTACAGTTCAGAGCACTGATGAGGGGAAACGTTTCGCTACGAGTGCCTTTATTAGTCACTTATCAACCACACGTGGCGAAACGGTTCTTTAATAAATGTCCTGAATTGTCAGTGGTTCCATATCCACAGCATGTCCATATCACCATATTTACAACTATGTATCACCATGTTTACAAATATGTATCACCATGTTTACAAATATGTATCACCATGTTTACAAATATGTATCACCATGTTTACAAATATGTATCACCATGTTTACAAATATGTATCACCATGTTTACAAATATGTATCACCATGTTTACAAATATGTATCACCATGTTTACAAATATGTATCACCATGTTTACAAATATGTATCACCATGTTTACAAATATGTATCACCATATCATTAGCAACAAACTGATGAGTACAACTAAGTGAGGACTTTTTTTTTTTTTTTTGGCCTGTGACGTTCCGGGAGTTTTCTTACTCCTGCTGCCTGACTCTGGGCCAGGTGAGCATAACAACTAGGTGAGTACACTATGTGAGCATAACAACTAGGTAAGTACACTATGTGAGCATAACCAGGTGAGCAGGGCACTATAATATTGGTTACTGAAGTAATTGTCACAGTGTGAGGGGGTAACATACATCTCCACTATAGCAACCCACTTCACTAATGACCTTCCTGATCTAGCGTTAATCTCCCGCATTCATGCTGTTCCCCCAACCATTCATTAATCTCCCTCCCCACGCAATTTACCTCCCTCCCTGCCTCAGTTACACTCCCTCCTTTAAGCTGCTTCCTCTAACTTTCCTCCCCCCTCTTCTGTGTGTGCACCCTCCCTCCCCATTTTCTCTGTTAGCATCTCCCTTTTCCAGTTTCCTGTCTCCATTTTGTCCTCCGTTAGTCACTCCCACTGAAGCTGTTCTTTCCTGTTCCCCATAAATCTAGTGAGTCTCTTTATTGGGATCCTCTGGACACCAAGGTTCTCTGCAGCTAGGAGGTTCGGAGCAGACAATCTCAAGTGATAACAATAGGCTAACTGGAATCGAGATGCAAAGGAAAACACATGCCGAGACCTTAATCGAAACTATATCCATCTACGCATAAGAATCTACCCTTTATTCCCGAGCACATTCTTTCTTCCTATCAGGAATGAAGTCTTCCCTGCCCCATACTCCCTCTTCCTATTACGAAGGGGCCTCTGCCAACCCTCCCTAACCTCAACACACACACACACACACACACACACACACACACACACACACACACACACAACACACACACACACACTGTACCATACGAAATAATCTTTTAGGACACTGGACAAGACATATGTCAAGGGTACACAGCATCAGCAGGAAGCCTAGTCCAGCATGGACGGAATATCCAAAAATTCCAGAGGTTTGTAAAGACTAGTCCTATATCTGAGGAAATTGAGTTATGAAGAGAGACTGGAAGTACAGAACCTGACAACCTTAGAAGAAAGCATGACCAAGGGAGATATAATTATGAAGTACAAGATTCTTAAAGAATTTAAGAAAACGGATAAGAACAAACTCTTAAATGTGAGGCACAGTTACGAGGGGACACAAATATGCCACAGGGATGTTAGGAAATTTTTCTTTAGTCTCAAGGTGGTAAATAAATAAAATGAGCTATACGAAGGCAAACTCCATGCACTGTTTCAAGAGCAGGTATGTTAAGGGCCCAGGAAAAGATAATGCCAGCGAGTATAATTTAGGATGCGGGACCAGGAGTTGAAACTTGGTCTCCGCAAAGAAAACGCAGCGAGTACACGTGTGTCATAAACATTAGTGAATGACGCAAACAAACCTACTTGGAGTGATAAGACTGTGAGTGAGTCCCTGTATATGTCAGCCTCACACTTAGAAGCTTCCCAGTAACCAATCTGCTGAAGAGGGCTTCACCTTCAGCCTGAAATATACAGAGCACTTCCGATTTGTTTCCATGTGGGTTCCTTTCAAACTGAATTATTTGGCAAACTAAATACTGAAGAATGAACACCACAAGCATAGTGTCTTAGGTATACTATCTCTTCTTTTCCCCCTTCTTAGGATGCCACCCACAACAGTCTATTAACTATTTGGTAACAGGGTACACGTTTAAGGAAATTTGCCTAGGAATCAAACTCAGGTCCATTCTGTTGTGAGTGAAAGAATCTAGCTCAGAGTTACTGATGAGCCTAGTTAACAAATTTAATAATTTATATAATGGTGTGGTGGTGTTGGTGGTGTTAATGTTGATGGTGGTGTTAACGTTGGTGGTGTTAACTTTGGTGGTGGTGTTGTTATTGTTGCTGGTGGTGGTGGTGATGGCGTTATTGTTGCTGGTGGTGGTGGTGATGGTGGCGTTAACGTTGATGGTGGTGATGGTATTAACGTTGGTGGTGTTAACCTTGGTGTTGTTGCTGTTGGTGTTTTTTTTTTCAGTGCGAGCTGCTCATCCTGCCCGCCCAGGATGTTAGTTTCCGCACGCCCTATATAATTTTTTCTCTTCTCTTGCCGCCATTGTTTCCAACCAGTGTTTGTGGATGTATGGGCGGGTGTACTCGCCTAACTGTGCTGTAACCTAATTATGTTTGCGGGAATTAAGCACCAGCTATTGCAAAGCTGTGTGTCAGAGACCTACTGGTCACTGGCATACAGCACTTATGTTGAAATCCATACTGTTCTTTACCCTCACACTAAAGCAATACTTCATGTCTGTGACATACCTGTGACCGGTTTCGAGAATTCTTCTTTGGTTATTGTCTCTGTCTATGTCTGATATGAGAATGATAACAAGAATCAGGCTAGTACTGTGAATCAAGGAGCAGCTTTTCACTGTGGCAGTCTATAATTTTACTTTACTGACTTTTATTCTATGGGTTCGATTTGTTAGAGTTAAAAATCTATCTTCTCACTTTTCCAGTTGTTCCTTTTGAACGCAATTTATGTGTTATTACACCATGACCATATTTGTCGAAGGCGTTTGCAAAGTCTGTATCACATTTGCGATTTGATTATTTTCCAGTGCATTTAAGGTCATGCCGTAATGATTCTGCAATTCCGAGAGGCAGAAGCGGCCTGCTCTAAACTCAATGTTCCTCTGAGTTGGCAAGTGCTCTGATCCCATATGTTTAGCAATCCCGCTTCTTAAAAATCGGATATTTTGATGATTTGAGGTGTCAATGCTACTAGTCTATATATTTTCTTTACGATCGTTTTGCTGCCAACGTTGTTGAATGGGGAAATATCAGTGTTTTTTTCTTAACGACTTTAGGAATCTGTGCCCAGATTCCGTCTTTATAAAACTTTTTTTTTCAATTCTTGATGAATATGAAGTTCTACTAGTCTTGGCCTCGGGCAGAATGCATGTGTATACTATTAATGGATTCTTCGACGTCAAGTGGGATTTGAGTTGCTCAAAAATTTCAAGCTGTCGACAGAGTTCTGAGTCTCATTTATGAAAAACTAGTTTGGAATGTTAATCTATAGATTGATTAATGGTTTGTTGAACACAGAATTATGTCTCCGCGAGTTCAGTATATCACTAATTACTTCAATGTAATCAGTGGCTTTTGCCCATGCCATGCTCCAGAGACCTTCACCAGCATCAAGGTACTTTCATATTAATAAAGATATACAATACTGGCTAGCTGATGAATAATATACATGTGCAACACTAAGGTTATCTTTATTGCTGACACGTTCCACTTGTGCAACAGACTTCTTTAGTAAATACAGGCGAATATTTACTTCTACTGTCTCCAGTGAAATATTCGTCTGAAGAAGCTTGTTGCAAAAGCAAAACGTGTCGGCAATAAGTTACCAGAGTGTTGCACGAAGGTCTTATTCATCAAGGTCCTTTTCCCTTAAAGGGTGATTTCATCTGATGTAGTGTGTGCCTATTAACTTCGTAAGCCTCTGAGTATCTTATAAGTTGTAATCACGTCTCCTCGTGGTTGTCTGGACTTCTTGTGATGCAAGAAGCTCTAGTGACTAGTCTTCGTATTCCAAACTTCGTGGTTTGGGATAAGAAGACTAGCAGTAACCCTCTCGACTTTCACAGGCTTCTTTTTTATGCTTCCGGAGACGAGGAGGTTCTACACTGGCGCTGTGTACTCTGGTGTCGAGGGACAGTGAAGGAAGGATGAAGTGGCTGTTTGCGGGTGATCTGGGAGGGAAGTCTTACCCGCTGAAGTGAGCTGGTGGACACACAATGGAAGAGAACCGGGAGATGTGGGGGTGAACTAGGTGAGAAGGCTCACCCGCTGGAGTCAGGGGGGTGGAGAGAGAGAGTTAGTCACTACAGACATCAACAGGTTCTTACCGTACACTGACACACACACACACACACAAAGAAGCTAGAGAAAGTGCAAAGGTTTGCAACAAGACTAGTCCCGGAGCTAAGGGGTATGTCCTACGAGGACAGGTTAAGGGAAATCGACCTGATGACACTGGAGGACAGGAGAGATAGGGGGGACATGATAACGACATATAAGATACTGAGAGGAATAGACAAGGTGGACAGAGACAGAATGTTCCAGAGATGGGACACAGCAACAAGGGGACACAGTTGGAAGTTGAAGACTCAAATGAATCACAGGGATGTTAGGAAGTATTTCTTCAGTCACAGAGTGGTTGTGAAGTGGAATAGCTTGGGAAGCGATGTAGTGGAGGCAGGTTCCATACATAGCTTTAAGGAGAGGTATGATAAAGCTCATGGAGCAGGGAGCGTGACCCAGTAGCGGCCAGTGAAGAGGCGGGGCCAGGAGCTATAACTCGACCCCTGCAACCACAACTAGGTGAGTACACACAAACACACACACACACACACCACACACACACACACACACACACATACACACCACCACATACACCACACACACACACACACACACACACACGGGGCCAGGAGCTTTGAATCGACCCCTGCAACCACAACTAGGTGAGTACACACACCCCGCCCCGATGGCATGGTGGCTAGCGCTCTTGCTTCACGCACGGAGGGCCCGGGTTCAATTCCCGGAGGGGCCGAAACATTTCGAAGTGTTTCGTTACACACACACACACACACACACACACACACACACACACACACACACACACACACCTCACGCTGTAAAACTTACTAATTTTACAGCGAGAGACCATAGACAGACTCCCCCGAAGACCTCGACTAGCTGCATATGTGGTCCAACAAGTGAGTGCTGGAATGCAATTCAAACAATTGCAAGGTCATGCGGATTGGAGGAGGAGAGGTAAGAGCGTACACAGCAGAGTCTAGGAGGTGAGAAGCTACAAGTATCAGTGTAAAGAGCAGGATCTGGAGGCTTAACATCAAACCAAACCAAGTGTGGAAAAGGACACTTGTGCATTCAGGACATTTATTAAATGAAACGTTTTGCCACGAGTAGTTTCATCAGGACTGATGAAGACATTCGTGGCGAAACGTTTCATTTAACAAACGTCCTGAAACTGTGTACAGGTCTCCTTGTCCATAGTTTGTCGGTATCACCATATCATTTATAATACCAAACCAATCACGGAGTTACACATATACCGCATTCACGAACTTGAAGATCTTGAAGAATCCTTCAAGATTTTATATCGTGGGGGGTTTGTCAGGAGATATTGGAGTAAGAAATACACACATCATCGGGTATACTACTCCATCGCGGAGATACCAATAATCAAGCACGTACACAAGTTACTCTGGTATAAAAAAAAATTGTGATGCAGACGAACCGTCTCACAAAATATCAGGCCACAGCAGACCTGTCTACCCAATGCTAATCTGCCACACCCTGGCCGGAACATAAACTCAAATCATTCAATAGAGAGGAAGAGGAAATGTGATGGACTTAGGAGTGATAATGTTAAAAGATCTTATCTTCAAGAAAACTAGTGAAAAATTGAAATGCTTCAACGGGAAAGCGGGTCCAGGAGAAAATCCTGAAGAAATGATAATACGGAATAGGGAAAATCCGCGAGTGATGTTGGTGTTCTGGGAAAATGGAATATATATAAGGTAGTATGAGTGAGCATGATGGGAGAGACAGCTTTGATTGACCCATCCCCTGGGTCACCAGCGTTCACTTGCTAATGAAGAGCTGGTCAATATTGCACGAGTCTCCCCGCATTCCCAACCTTCCTTCCTTCCTCAACCTCCACCACTGCTCTCCTCAACCTCCACCACTGCCCTCCTCAACCTCCGCCACTACCTCAAACCTCATCACCCCTCCTCATCCGCGTTACTACGACAACTGGAGAAGTAGAGAGGAAGAAGGATTTAGGGACAGTAAAATAAATAATACAGAGATGGTGAACATTGGAGGGATCTACCCTCCCTCTTCCCTCACTCATTCCTTTACCTCCATCCCTCCCCAATCTCTGCGTTACTATGACGACCAGGGGAGAGATGAGTAAAAGAAATAATGAATAGAGGGTAAATATTGTATGGCTCTCCCAGTCCCCTCACTGCTAGCGTTACTACGGGATATGAAGAGAGGGGAAATATTAGGGAGGGATGGGGGAAGCACTAAGTGAAAATGAAAGTAAGATAGAGTAAATGAAAGAGTGAAGATTAATGAATAACAGCGATGGGAAATGATAGCTAATGAGTACGGAAGAGTAATAATCAAAGGAGAAAGTGACAGAAAATGTCAACGTAAGATATAAAAGAAAAAGTGGAAATATAAGACACTGAAGGTAAACTTTAAATGTTAGATAACAGCAAGGACGAGAAATGTTCACAAAACAAGAAAACGTTTAAAAAAAGAACTAGACTAATAACATGAATAGATGAGCAAAACAAGTATTAAAAAAAAAGGGTTTAGAATAATATGTATCTATTACCCGTAGTCAATTTCGGGGGGAAGGGGGTCACCGCTCCTGAGGCCCGGTCCCGACCAGGCCTTCTGGTTGATGATCTATCTGGTCAATAAGGTTGTTGGGCCTGTAGCACGCAGTATAACGTATGCACCACGGCCCAGCTGATCAGGAACTAACCTGATAAAGTTCTACAGTTGCTAGGTGTGTGTTGGTAATTCCCGATGTGTATGAGGGGTCAATGCATGTTGTGGCTTCACCAGATAAAGAAAGACCATCTTAGGTTCTGTTGTTTATTGTACAAGAGAAGGTGGATAAATAGTTGCACTAACACTTCCACACACTATCGTTCCTGGATTAAAACTGACCTGATCTCACTCAATAATTGAGTCATACTTAAATATTACAGACGCAGACAATGATTAACGGTAAGCATACAAGGGCGCAAAAATACTACATTATATAACATACATTACTGAGAGGTTTTGGTAATTCCTCATATGTACAAAGGGTGTTGGTAATTCCCCATATGTATGAGGAGAGAGTGAAGGTAATTCCCTCTATGTAAAAAAAAGAGGGTATATGAAAAGTGATAAAAAAATAAGGACAGAGGAACAAAACAATAAAGCAGAGATTAAACAAAACACGAAAAATGCATTAATGGAGAACCTGAGGTTCGAAATGCAGATATAAAATAAAGAGAGAAATGTAAGAAGAGCGGGAAGACTAGGGCGAGGAAGATTAATGTAAAAAGGCTGAGAAAGGAAGACGAGAGAGAGAGAGAGAGAGAGAGAGAGAGAGAGAGAGAGAGAGAGAGAGAGAGAGAGAGAGAGAGAGAGAGAGAGAGAGAGAGAGAGAGAGAGAGAGGAGAGACTAAGGAATGAGAGAGCAAGATAGAAAGGTAGGAAACCAACATGGTGAATCGTCTTGGAGCTTGTACACAATACCAATTAAGCAGGAAATGATAATATTTATGGAAGCAGAGAGAGAAAGAGAGAAAAAGAGAGAGAATGGGGAAAGGAGTGCAGGCTGACTTATAGGACAAAAAAAAAGCTGGAGGCAAAGAGCAGAAAATAAACAAAATTATTTCAGATGTAGGCCAGCTATGCCCCTCTACCAGTTTCTCTCTTCCCTCAGTTTAATTCAGAGGAAAGAGGAAGGGAAGCAAAGGGCGGCGCAGGGGAGGGAGGGAGAGGAGGGAGAGAGAGAGAGAGAGAGAGAGAGAGAGAGAGAGAGAGAGAGAGAGAGAGAGAGAGAGACAGAGAGACAGAGAGAGTGTGAGTGTAACACCAGTTTAACTACTTCCTCACACACATACTATGTGCATGCACTGGCACCCTCACTGGCATTTATCTTCCTCCTGTCATGTCATACGACCCTCCCACCACCTGCCATCCTAACCTCAACGTTGGTTCTGCACTATATTAACTTAAGCTAGTTGATCCACATAAGCTAGTCAGATAAAAAGAAACTTGAATTAATGTCTCATAAACAATGACCTATGATTTGGCAATGGTATGAGATACCATTGCCTTTATTAACGATGTTTCACCCACTCACGCCATGGGCTTTATGAGCTCACAAACAGATAAATCTGGCCACACGGATTGCCAATCGTCCAAGTAATTTTCTGTCAGGAGGTTTACCTAGGTTGTAACCACAGTTGTTCTGCTTGATATTGTGGGAGACACTGACGAGTGCAGATTCAAGGCTACTTCCTCTGTGTGTCATTTTTTTTTTTGGCAAGTAATGCGCCGCTTGTGGGAATTACGATGCGTTACGCTGCTATTCTGCTGGAGTATTAGTGTTCAAAACACAAATATACCAGGTGCAGTTTCAATCAGTAATTTCAAAGACAGACATTTTTAGATTTTTAAAACCTATAAGATGTTTCTCCAAGTGAGGCTTTAACAAGTACTGATATAGCCACACTGTGGGTAAAACGTTATAAAAACAAAGGCTTTTCTCGCTAAAATTACCACTTCAGAATAGCCAAATTTTAAAAATTAAAACATACATTAATACCATATAAAAGTAATAATGCATTATGGAGAAAATTAGTTTGATGCATCAATACAAAATGGAAAGTGAGCGAACAAACCGAAGAAATATGAATGTTAAAATAAAAAAACTTTTTTATTTAAGAAAACTATATTTTTTTTCCACATTCTTAGGTCATGTGAAAAAAAGCAACATTTGTTCAGAAGAATGGGTTATGTCTCAACAACCCTCCGATTCCTATTCTTTTTTCTCCTCTTTTGAATCCTTGAAGAATATGTGTCAAAATACCGTGGCTGGAACAATTCACAGCTGCTCGTTTATGGGTAATCTCAAGTCCGCCTGTTCAACTGTCTGAGTGGCTCCTCCTCTCATGCACCTATCAAATTAGTCTATCTATTTATTAGGTTTTACTACTATTTTGGGGAAAGTTCTTACGTACATTTTGAGAGAGAGTGCATGCACCTTTGACCGATTATTAGTGATGTTCTACTCATCCACGAATTTGAGACTCTTAAGACACTTAACGGGTTAAAGAAAGTTTGGGAGAGAGTGATTAAAGTTTTATCTCCTCGGGACCAACGTCAAGTTTAAAGACTAAAGAAGTCGTTCACAGCTTCTGGTGGCGTTGTTCTTGGGTGAGGCCAGACCAACGCCATGGAGGACGCACTCTAATTTGCACCACGGTTGTAGGATCCCTTGTAATCTGTTATATAATTTAAACGACTGAATGCAGCATTGATAAGGTGGTGGTCGTTTTTCAATGACTCTGCCATGTAACCAGGCTACCATATTCGCAGATGTGGGTACAGTGTATACCCACATGAATGTGGGTACAGTGTATACCCACATGAATGTGGGTAAACACCGAATGTTGTGTATAGTATACACAACATTCCCAGGTATGGGTCGACACCACCTTCTACAGCATCACACGCAAGGAGTTGCTTCTTGCCGTCATAGGGTCAACAATACCGCTAAACAGGTCACCATATGAATTTGTCCCGAGGACTTAACACCAACAAGTGTGAGGAAGCTTGGCTCCTCACTCTTGTTGAGTGAGACATCATTTATTTAATGTTTCTTGCTAACAAGTATCCACCAGTTTGCAACATTCTATTAAATATCACATCGTTATTATTATTATTATTATTATTATTATTATTATTATCATTATATAACAATGACGAAATATAAGATTTTCAGTGATATTTGTAACACTAACTGTTGAAAACGGTACTGTAACTGTTGTCATTGATTTAATTATAACGTTTTACCTGTTTAATATGCCACTGAGACTCTCAATTAAGACATTGTAACAGTGTGTTAAATATAATATGGAGACATGTAACTATGACATCGTGATAAGCCTTTCAAATAATGAGCCAAAACGATACACTGCAATAACGGAACAAACACAAGTTTGCCACAGAGAAGCTGTGTACACACATGTATAATTGCGTCATTCAAAACTACATAAATGGTTAGTTAATTGAGTTTAAAGCCAACTGATTATACAAGGGTCATTAATAATACATGAAAAAAGTTCACCACAGTCAAGGATACTTTAATTCATAAAACAGGGATAAGGCTAAACTCTCAGTGTATATACACAGACATACACATCGGTGTATACAACCGTCTGTATATGGATGTACCCTAGCCAGTGTATAGTATAAAGAAGTCTTCAAATTTATACAGTGCTGGGAGCAAAAGATCATTCAGTATTCTAAGCAATATAACATTTCTATACTACGCACAAGATGACTCTTAGACACAACAACCCAACCTAAAATTACAACATTCTTTTTGTTAGGCAGTTCCGTGCGTCAAATCAGAGAGATCCAAGCCGGGGACAATATTAAACAAATAACTTTAATTTAACCAAAATTATCCAATATTTACTTACAACTGCAATAAACACATTACATAATTAAGATTTTTTTTATCAAAACTGGATACATCAGCAGCGTGTGGCTACCCTATTTTACATGACAACTGCATAGTGGGAAGAAAGCTATGTTTATCATATTCCATCACAAGGGATTGGTTGCATAGTGATGAAATCCGTCAGCCTGAACTGGGAGACTTCAGTAGGGCAATGAGGATATCGTCAAGTATTACATTAAAGACAAGGTGTGGCAATGGAGTGCATACTACAACCAAACTAACCTAGTACTGTGTTTGGTGCTACAAGATACACGGAGAAAAACCTCTCGGACAAGATTAGATACACCTGCGGTGTGCGGCAACCCAAATGTACATAAGAATTACATATTGGAAGCAACAGCTAGCTATGGTTTTTATCAGCCCAAGCGATGAGGAATATCATCAAGCATTCCACTAAGGGTTTAGTGGGTTCTTGCAGGCAATTAGCACTGGTCGACAGCAGGCTCTCTCAGGGAACTGGCACTGGGTTGACAGTAGGCTCTCTCAGGAAACTGACACCAGGTCGACACTGGGTGAGAGTTATCGGGAAGAAGGCTTAGGTGGTGGGCTGCAGGAGCGTTCTGTGTGACAGTTGCGACAGGTGTTATATGTTGCAGGACACGCGAACCCACTCAAACCTTGCACACAAGATCACCAGAAAGCTGGGAAGAACGCTGGATCAAAGGGAGTGGGAACGTGACCGTAGACCATTAGCAAAGTTTGAATGGGAAGGGGTGGATGGACAGGGATGAGATAAGCTGATGATGATAGCAAATAATAATAATAATAAAACAATAATAAAAGCAACACTTACAAAACTAACAATATGAATTCATTCAAAAAAGTGAAGAGCAGTTAGACTAAAAATAGATGGAGTATTGAGAGAAGCAGACATTTACTATCAAAGCGACACCCAGCAAGATAGAAATAGCGCGGCTGGTGTGTGTGTTGAGGGGGGTGCAGCAAACACCTTAAGGTCAGGGGTGGTGGGTGGTTGCAGGTATGGGTCAGGGGTGGAAAGGGGCAAGGGGTCAGGGGTGGCAGGGGGCAAGAGTCAGGAGAGGTGGGTGGAGGGCCGCGGGTCATTTGCCCACTGTAAGCCTCATTACCCTCGCCTCTTTAGTGCCTGCCGAGTGCCACTACCCTTTAGTTGATTCCCACGGTCACTATGGGCCACAGTCGCCCATCTTCCAGCGTCTGGCTGCTGTGCTCGACCTATATACGATTGCAGAGGTTGAATCTCAGCTCCTGGTTGCTACTGGGCTAGCGATCCCCCTGAACCCTACCATGCCTATTCTTCGAGCTGTGTATAGATTCTGCCTCTCCCACTTCGCTGTCCCAGTCATTATACGCCCTGACCACTCAGAGGCTGAATCAATACGATTTTAGCGCTTCCATACAAAAATAACAATAATAATACTAATAATAATAGTAACAATACTACTACCAATAATAATAATATAGTAACAATACAAACAAAAATAATAATAACGCCCTCACCCCTCCATCTCCCTCTCTGCCGTCATCAACGCTGCTCGTGATGGCTCTTTCTTTATTACATTTTCAGTTTATTTGTAGGCTTTATTTATTTACCTTGGAGAGAACTGCCGCCACTGGTGAATTACAGTCATTATCTTCACACAGCCACCATTTCACTGCTGCTTCAGCAGCACCAACAGCATCTACCACCACCACCAAAAATAAGAAGAAATAATAATGATAATACTTCTGCTTCAAACTACTACTACTACTATTACTACCCTGAAGTAATACTACTACTGATAATAATAATAATAATAATAATAATAATAATAATAATAATAATAAAACTATTTGTGTAAGAATAATACTGCTAATACTACCGCTGCTGCTGCAGGGCATTTACCGTGCTACGAGTCAGTACAAATTTATTTGCAGCAGATGTCCGAACCTTCTAATGCTGTACAATGCCAGAGAAAGAATATGAACTGCTGACCAAGAAAGATTTTTCACCGAAAGTCGCAACGAACTTTCCTAATCAAAGACGTAGACGGGAACAATTGTAGAACCGTTTCTGATGACAGGGATGAAATGCTCTAGAGATTTCGCTCATGGCAGAGGCTTTCAAGAACATACCCTCGCATGGGCCAGTAGACCTGCTGCAGTGTTCCTTCTTTCTTATGTTCTTAAATGCGTACAAGCAATGTCAGCTTGTACACAGCTATGCGAAGCTGGAGTCTATCTGGCGGTCAACGCCCCTGCGGTCTGGTCCTCCATCAGGCCTATCGGTGGATCAAGGGCTGCTAAAAAGGACTGTTACTGCTACTGTTACTGCTAGCCGCAAGCAATCCAACGCAATCCAAGCTGCAAAGAAACTTTCTGGTGTCTTCTCCACAATAGTGAATAGATATTGAAATGCAGGAATTATGCAAGATTCGCAATAAAAATAAGTCTTACAGATGCGGATGAACTGGTTATGATATCTCCGTTTCAAGAATCATTCGATGATTTTTTTTCTCTCAGGAACAGTAATAGTTGCTGGTGATATAACATAAGTTTCTGATTTAGCAGAAATGAGTGCTATGGTCAGCAAGAGATTTTGAAGTTTACAACTGAAGTGAAAGAACAAGATATAATCCATTGTAAAGACACCCCGTAGAGTTCAAGTTGGTGAGGATGCTATCTCTAACAGTTCCCAAAAGTTACTCAACGGAATATGCATAATGTAGCAGCTAGCTACATGATCTACGAGTTAGTCCCTAACCCCTCCCCCCTCAATTTTTGATGAGGTTTCAACAAGGAAAAGAAAAAAGGCAGCACTCGTAAATCTACTTGAATCATGCAGATCTTGGGAAAGAACAGCCTCAGAATACTACCAGTAGGTGATGGATGGTGGTCACCTTCAGCGTAGCCTCGACCTGCAATGTACCAGGATATTCTACATAAATAATGCCATCAAGCATTATGGACACAGAGCATTAGTGGTGATTGATGGTTATCCAGAAATGCCTACAATTAAAACTTAGGAACAAAATCGCCGAGCTGACATGAAGTTGCAGTTGAAGAAAACGTAGCCACAATGGCACTTTTTCTTAGTAATATATCCAACAAGACAACTGACTAATAAACTGAAGACACACCTCCAATCAGCTGGCATAATGGTTCATCAGGTCAATGATGATGTTGATACTTGAAGCGTTAAAAAAAAATTGCAAATTATAAGATGAGGGACATAAAATCGCTGTAGTGGATGATGACACAGATTTACTGGTGCTACTAATTTCCCTTTCAAAGCATTTCACCATAAAGATTTATATTTACAAATTGCAAGCATATCTCGAACACCTGTGCCAGCCTTATCTTTTCTTCGATCACCGGTTGCAATCTAACGTCAGCTCTTTATGGCAAAAACAAGAAAAGACAAGCTCTAAGTCATGAAGCACAGTCAAAGCATATGTCTGTTTTCAGTAATCTACAAGCATCAGCAGATGACGTAGGTAACAAAGCCAACATCTTTCGTATTTATGGGGCTCGAACAATTTATTCCTTGGACAAATATTGTTTTTATGTGTACTAATACTTGTAGCTTGGCTGTCTATAAAATTAAAGTTTGATCTATCCACATCGTGACCAAATGAGTTTTCCATAACGCGTTTCAGATGAGATCTTACTCAACCCAGCAGGCTGTCACCAGGAGTCGAACCTACAATCTATGGATTACAACATTAGTACACTACTACTACAGCGCCAGGATTATGCCAAGCCAGCACTTGGCCAGCGGTAAGCCAGTACTAGGGTAGGCCAGGGATCAGCGCGAGGCTGAGAGCACAGATAGGAAGAAGCTTGGCCATGTATCACTTTACAATATTGATGTCCCCGCTGCCTACCTCCTGCAGCATTCATGTTCACTTCAGCCTCACCTCTCCTCCTCCTCACCTCTCTTTTCCCTCATCCGCCCTTACTTCCTTTCCTTCCCACCATGTCCTTCCCTCGTCCTCACAGAGTGAGGACGAGGGAAGGACATGGTGGGAAGGAGGTGAGGGTGGGAAGAGGTGAGGGTGGGAAGAGGTGAGGGTGGACGGAAGTGAGGGTGGGCGGAGGTGAGGGTGGGAAGAGGTGAGGGTGGGAAGAGGTGAGGGTGGACGGAGGTGAGGGTGGGAAGAGGTGAGGGTGGGAAGAGGTGAGGGTGGACGGAGGTGAGGGTGGGAAGAGGTGAGGGGTGGGTGATTTCGGGGCAGGAAGATTCTGGATATTTTCTAAGCCAAGCAGCCCTGAGATGACATTTTTTGGGAATGAGCATTTTCTTACCTAGCGCTGGTTGACCTAGGATGACCTATCAGGGCCCTTGACTCCAAGCTGACAACTAATGTGACATATTATTGCGGCAGCGTTTCGCTCTCCAGGAATGTAACATTAGTTGCATTTGTATGCTTTAACTTAACACAATATATATAGTAGGGTGGCCCAAGAAATGTAAAAGTTTGAAATGTCTCTGACTATAAGGTTCTTCTTGTTACATATTGGAGTGTGCATCCACCAGGAGGCCTGGTCATGGACCGGGCCGCGGGGGGCGTTGACCCCCGGAATACCCTCCAGGTAGACATGAAAACTTAGACAGATGGGACAATATTTAGAGGTAGCACATTCCGTGAGTACCAAGAAGTTATTTTTTCTCAATCACTTAAAAATTAAAACTGACCTTTAAAACCAATGGTACTCTTAGGCTAACCTAAGCTGACCTTCCTCTGTCACAAGGCTGACCCAGGCTTACCTTCTCTACCACACGGCTAACCTGAAATAAAAGTACTGGTGGTCTGTAGTGAATGGGGGGACATTTCAGCAGAGGAAATGGGATGAGAGGGATGGGAAAAGGGAAGGGGGAGAGGAAGGGGATGCTCAATGACCTTTAAACAGTTGTAGTGTTAGTCTCATCTCACATCTTCAACTACGCCCCTCCCATCTCCAGCACAGACCCCTCCAATCTCCAGCCCCACCCTTCCTACCTCCTGCCCCGCCCATACCACCAACAACCCTGACGCGTGCACATCACACCTTCAACCCAGCCCAGCCCCTTCCACATCCTTGATAAGGAAACAACGGTAAACACACTGTCATTACTATGTTTCGCCCAAGGCTGGACAGTCGGAACTTACACTTGACAAAGCCTAACTTTGATATAGTCCAGCTTTGAAACAGTCCAGCCTTGATAAAGCCCGGCTTTGGTATAACCCAGGCTTGATATAGTCCAACCTAGGGTGAAATGCTATAGGGTAGCAGCACACTGCAGATATAGCCAATTCCGTTAAAAGGAGACAAAATAAGTTTTTTTCCCTCGTCCTACACACCCAACAGGAAAGATGTAGGAGCCAAAGCAGGAAGAGTGAGAAACTACATTCCAAGATATGCTTTATCAATCATTCTAGCCACATATATTACATGATTAATTGTATGTTATCACAGTACTCGTGATGGAATTTGCTATCATTCCAAGATCAAGATTTGCGTGTCTTCACTTTCTATTCCCCTGATCTGTAAGCAAATTCTCAGTAGTAGCGACCAGATCATTATACATAATTGGTTTGCAATACCGACAAGATGAATAATTAGACATGTGCAACATCTGGGTATCTTTATTTGTAGACGTTTCTCCAACCAACCACTGGCTTTATCAATACAAGGACATAATCTGAAGAATGTAGAATTATATACAAAAGATGGCTAAAGCCCTCGCCTCACACGTCGAGGGTCTGCGTTCAATTCCCAGGGCGGGTAGAAACATTGGGCGTGTTTCTTTACACCGGTCGTCTATGTTCACCCATCAGTAAAATGGGTACCTAGGAGTTAGTCGACTGGTGTGGGTCGCATCCTGGGACTAGGACCTAATTTGCCCGAAATGCTCTGCATAACAAGGGGCTTTTTATATAGTACTATATCATTGATGTCAGCTAGGCCTGTATAACATGTACATGTACTTGTAGTAAATAAATATATTATTATATTATTATTATTACCTCACCTTTTGTATATAATTCTACATTCTTCAGATTATGTCCATGTTTTATAGTGATAAAGGCACTGGTTGGCGAAACGTCTACAAATAAAGATACCCAGATGTTGCACATAGATGATCATTAACTTGTTGTGCCAACACGCTCTTAATTCTTATACCATCAATTCACACACTAACGTAATTTCTCTCATCTGACTTAAGAATACTTTTTTTTCTTTTGTATTTAACTCTTCGGTTACTGGCAATATAATCAGGATTGACAGTATTCCTTTGATGAGTTTCGAGAGTCTTTGAACTCCCTGAGCCCGGTCATGGGCTAGGCTCGTGCAATGTGTATATGCTCCCATATACTATATATGAGTGACTCAACAGTGTCCGCTATTCCAGCATTTTCATATTCATTTAGGAATTTAACTAATTTACCTCCACAGGTATTTCCTACTGAGCCTCCATTATTATTATTATTATTATAATCAAGGGGGAGCGCTAAACCAGTAGGATTATGCAGCGCCTGTGGGGGATAATGTGGAAGGTATTCAGGCTTAATTCGGAGAACCGGAGCACAGATCCAATTCCCCAGATCAAGAGCCCCTCACCAACATGAAGGAACCTCCCTTGAGGGGTAATGAGCCTCCAATATTCTTATGCCTGGTATTTTAGTCTCCAAGAATAATGAAAGGTTCAGTATTAATGTGATCAGATAACACCATAATATTGTACGCCTACTCCACTTTGTAGGGCTATGAGTGAACGATGCAAGTTCTTTCTAACAAATTACAACAGTTAGTTAATCTTGAGTTATATGTTGAATATCCATGCAACTTCACAGGTTCTCCATCTCATTCCACAGGCGTTGTATGATCCGTAAAGGTTTAGCGCTCACCAGGGAATATTATAATTGTAGGCTGCATTCTTAGTAAACAAAATACATTAATATTCTTTCTTGGTGTCAGTAATGTGGGTTTGCTTTAAAATCTCTGCACTTTATCAGTGGTATAGTCACTTGGTGCTCTAGTTGCCGTTGCAGACATAGCAGCTGCTTCGTGACTGTACATCAGCGCAGCGAGAATCTTCTGTTGCATAAGTAAAGGTCAGAGTGCAATCATCTGCATAGATATGGTAACAGAAGATAAGGTTTCGTAATCTCTCTCTCTCTCGCCAAATCAATAACGTAACAAAATATTACCAGCCACACCACAAATAAATTGGTCTGGGTGAGGGAGGAACACATTCCCCATCGAGCCAGGAAACACTGCAGCTTGCGTCCAAAAGCAGCAGAATGTGCATGGTGTTTGTAACAGTATCGTGTTCTATAGTGGCTTGTCTGGCAGTAGTAGTAGTGTTACGTCTTGCAGAGCAGTGTGCACCGTGGTGTTGTCCTACAGTAACAGTGTGTTTGGTATTGTTACCTCTAACAGTAGCAGTAGTTTCCAAGATGTTCCTAGGCTGTGTCTGACTTCCTTCCTGCTAAGAACAAAACGCTCTTAAACAATATCAAGTGACTGCGCAACTTCCCCTGTTCTACGTTACCGTCCAAAGACTCCCTTCACTGCTGGTCAAGATATATGTAAACAACCTCCTAGAGAAAGTGAAACCTACTGTTCGTACCACTGTTTGCTGAAACGGTCGACAAATACAATAAACGAAAACGATAACCGGTTTCTCCAGAATGATTTGAACAAGCTGCAGACGGGGTCAAGCAAATAGTATACTACTAGAAGTACATACTTAAAAGTGTATCACCATTATTATTAGGACTAACTCGCCAAGGGTTCAAACCCCACCCGTTCCGTGGTTTGTTTGCAATCGTGTTATTACGATTCATTAGTCATTATTATTGTTATTATTATTATTATTCTCCTATATATTTTACCAAGGTTGGGGATTACCGACTGCAAGACGATCACATTAAGGTCATTATTCACCTGTACACTAACACCAGGAATACTTTAAATAGGGATTAAATTAAATTTTCATTGTATATTAAATACAGAGAGCTGCGCTATGGTGATTTGTTAATGGTCCTGGATGGACCGAAAGGTCATCTAGTTAACATTTCCAATTTGTGAATTAGTTGTAAAAATATACATACAACCTGGTGTGTGTGTATATATATACATACATACATATAAATAAACATTGTTTCTACGTCCACAGCAGGACTCGAACCTGCAAACTCTGTATCATAGTAACCAGCACTTTACCACGGAGCTAGACCCCAGGGGTCTAGCTCCGTGGTTAAGTACTGGTTACTCTGAGGGCAATGTGTGGTGTGAATATAATGCAGAGAATTCGTAGTTTGGAAATTAGGAGGAGGTGTGGGATTACCAAAACTATTATCCAAAGGGCTGAGGAGGGGTTGTTGAGGTGGTTCGGACATGTAGAAAGGAGGGAACAAAATAGAATGACTTCGAGAGTGTATAATTCTGTAGTGGAGGGAAGGCGGGGTAGAGGTCGGCCTAGGAAAGGTTGGAAGGAGGGAATAAAGGAGGTTTTGTGTGCAAGGGGCTTGGACTTGCAGCAAGCATGCGTGAGCGTGTTCGATAGAAGCGAATTGAGACAAATGTTTTTTAGGACTTGACGTGCTGTTGGAGTGTGAGCAGGGTAAAGTTTATGAAAGGATTCAGGAAAACCTGCAGGCCGGACTTGAGTCCTGGAGATGGGAAGTACAGTGCCTGCACTCTGAAGGAGGGGTGTTAATGTTGCAGTTTTATAACTGTAGTGTAAGTGCGCCTCTGGCAAAACAGTGATGGAGTGAATGATGAGTTTTTATTTTTCGGGCCACCCTACCTCAGTGGGAAACGGCCGATGTGATATATATATATATATATATATATATATATATATATATATATATATATATACACACACACACACACACTGTGATCCTCTCTCGTGCATGCAGGTAAGGGTATACCTGATCAAAGCCAGTTGCCCCATGTAAGATGAAACGAACAGGTGTGGCAGGCGAGGTAATTAAGGTTTGTGTATCTTCCAATAGCTGTCGACCTATGTCTGTCGAGACAGCGTCCAGCTAGACATGTTACTACCACCACCACCACCTACATCCCCTACACCACTACCCACAGCACCTAAACTATCCCACCTACACCACTACCCACAGCACCTAAACCACCACCTACACCACTACCCACATCACCTACACCAGTCACACCACTTAAACTATCTACACAATACCCACAGCACCTGTTCCACCACCCACACCACCACAATAACATCCATATCACCTACCATCACCATGATCATTAACACTGCATGTCAGCTTCACATCACCAGCCAGGGATGATTAAATCTCTAAAGTAGGGATTAATGTAAACTTTCTGTGTATTTACACTATAAAACACAAACCTTTCAATGTATACACCTTTGCAAGCTCAGTTCTTTTAGTGTCACCTCAGAGTGTACACACCACAACACTGGCACTCAGTGATTACTTTATAAGGGTCGAGGGTCAGCTGAGTGGAAGAAGCAGTGAGCTTACTTATAAAACCAGGGTATAATAAATGTTTACGTTGTTTTCAGCCTTTTCGTCAAAGTTTCAGCTAATTCCTCTTCCACTTACTACCAACAACCAGAACTAACGAGCAGGTACACTACCCAAACTGCCTTATCAGCAAACGGCACCCCTGTGCGGCAATGTACTCATTCACCTTCATATACTGGCCTATGAGAATGAGTGAATGAGGAAGTGTGTGTGGGGGTGTATGTGGGGGTGTATGTGTGGGGTGTGTATGTGTGAGGTGTTATGGGGGTGTTTGTGTATGGGTGTGTGTGTGTGTGTATGGGGGTTGTGTGTGTGTGTGTGGTGTGTGTGTGTGTATGGGGAGTTGTGTGTGTGGTGTGTGTGTGATGTGTGTGTGTGTATGAGTGTGTGTGTGTGTGTGTGTGGTGTGTGTGTGTGTGTATGTGTGTGTGGTGTGTGTGGTGTGTGTGTGTGTGTGGTGTGTGTGTGTGTGGTGTGTGTGGTGTGTGTGGTGTGTGGTGTGTGTGTGTGTGTGTGTGTGTGTGTGTGTGGTGTGTGTGTGGTGTGTGTGTGGTGGTGTGTGTGTGGGTGTGTGTGTGGTGTGTGTGTGGTGTGTGTGTGTGGGTGGTGTGTGTGGTGTGTGTGTGGTGTGTGTGGTGTGGTGTGTGTGTGGGTGTGTGTGTGGGTGTGTGTGGTGTGTGTGTGTGTGTGTGTGTGTGTGTGTGTGTGTGTGTGTGTGTGTGGGTGTGTGTGGGTGTGTGTGTGTGTGTGGTGTGTGTGTGTGGGTGTGGGTGTGTGTGTGGTGTGTGTGGGGGTGTGTGGGGGTGTGTGTGGGGGGTGTGGGTGGTGTGGGGGGTGTGTGGGGTGTGTGGGGGTGTGTGGGGTTGTGTGTGGGGTGTGTGTGGGGTGTGTGTGGGGTGTGTGGGGTGTGTGTGGGGTGTGTGGGGTGTGTGTGGGGTGTGTGTGGGGTGGTGGGGGGTGTGTGTGGGGGTGTGTGTGGGTGGTGTGGTGGGGTGTGTGGGGTGTGTGTGGGGGGTGTGGGGTGTGGGGGGTGTGGGGGTGTGGGGGGGTGGGGGGTTGTGTGGGGGGTGGGGTGGGGGGTGTGTGGGTGTGTGGGGGGTGGGGTGTGTGTGGTGTGGGGGGGGGTGTGGGGGGTGTGGGGGGTGTGTGTGTGTGGTGTACTCACCTAGTTGTGGTTGCAGGGGTCGATTCATAGCTATTGGCCCCGCCTCTTCACTGGCCGCTACTGGGTCACTCTCCCTTCGCCATGAGCCTTATCATACCTCTTCTTAAAGCTATGAATGGATCCTGCCTCCACTACATTGCTTCCCAAGCTATTCCACTTCCTGACAACTCTGTGACTGAAGAAATACTTCCTAACATCCCTGTGATTCATCTGAGTCTTCAACTTCCAACTGTGACCCATTGTTGCTATGTCCCATCTCTGGAACATCCTTTCTCTGTCCACCTTGTCGATTTCTTTCAGTATTTTATATGTCGTTATCATATCTTCCCTATCTCTCCTGTCTTCCAGTGTCGTCAGGTCGATTTCCCTTAACCTCTCCTCGTAGGACACGTCCCTTAGCTCCGGGACTAGTCTTGTTGCAAACCTTTCTCTAGTTTCCTTACGTACTTGGCTAGGTGTAGGTTCCAAACTGTTGCTGCATTCTCCAATATAGGCCTAACGTATACGGTGTACAGGGTCTTGAACGGTTCATTATTGAGATGTCGGAATGCTGTTCTTAGGTTTGCTAGGCGCCCGTATGCTGCAGCAGTTATTTGGTTGATGTGCGCCTCAGAAGTACCCCAAGATCCTTTTCCTTGAGTGAAGTTTGTAGTCTCTGGCCCCCTAGACTTTACTCCATCTGCAGTCTTCTTTGCCCTTCTCCAATCTTCATGACTTTGCAGTTGCCAGTTGCTGGACCAGGCCTGCAGCCTGTCCAGATTCCTTTGTAGTTCTGCCTGGTCCTCGTCCGATTGAATTCTTCTTATCAACTTCACATCATCTGCAAACAGGGACACTTCTGAGTCTATTCCCTCCGTCATGTCGTTCACAAATACCAGAAACAGCACTGGTTCTAGGACTGACCCCTGTGGAACCGCGCTCGTCACAGGCGCCCACTTTGACACTTCGTCACGTACCATGACTCGCTGTTGTCTTCCTGACAGGTATTCCCTGATCCACTGTAGTGCCTTCCCTGTTATCACTGTGTGGTCCTCCAGTTTTTGCACTCTAATATCTTGTGTGGAACTGTGTCAAACGCCTTCTTACAGTCTAAGAAAACACAATCTACCCACCCCTCTCTCTCTCTTATCTTACTGCTGTCACTCTGTCATAGAACTCCAATGAGTTTGTGACACAGGATTTCCCGTCCCTGAAACCGTGCTGGCTGTCGTTGATAAGCTCATTCCTTTCCAGGTGCTCCACAACTCTTCTCCTGATAATTTTCTCCATGACTCTCCGTGTGTGTGTGTGTGTGTGTGTGTGTGTGTGTGTG
>WNWK01010647.1:0-67500 GCA_009830355.1 Cherax destructor | reverse complement strand
CCCTGTAAAAAAATGGGATAAAGTTTTTTTAATTAAACTGGTAAAAGCTTGAACAAAAGATTAAAAACAACATAAATATAGCATTAGGGGGGCCAAAAATTAAAAATGCTCTATTTATTCTCTTGGTCCCATCAATTGATTTTCAAAATGCTGGGGAAATTTTTACTAAGATTCTTATCTGAAGAACTGGTTAATTATGATTTACCATTGCCAGTTCCTACTATCATTAAACTTATTAAACTTTGTATTGTTGATGCAAAATTTGTATTTAATAATGAGTTTTACACTCAAAGTTTGGTATGGCAATGGGCAATCCTCTTTCACCTGTTCTTAGTAACTTATATATGGAATTTTCGAAACAAGATTGCTTAACACTATCCTTCCCAATAGAGCTAAGTGGTATAGATATGTTGATGATATTTTGTGCCTTATGCCTAAGAATGTAGACATAAACCATTTTCTTGTTAAATTAAATAGCTTAGCTCATTCTATAAATTTTACTGTTGAATTCGAAGTAAATAACTCATTGCCCTTCCTAGATGTTTTTATTATTAAGGGTAACATTGATTTTAAATTTAAAATTTACAGAAAACCTACAAATAATTGTTCCTATGTATACTATTACTCTTCACATCAAGATAGAGTTAAAGTGTCGGTTTTTCTTCAATGTTTTTGAGAGCTTTACGTATTTGTAGTCCAGAGTTCATAGATGAAGAAATCTCTAAAATTTATGAAATAGCTAATGATTTAAAATACCCTAGAAACATAATTGATAAATCTTTTAAAATAGCTAGGAATACTTTTACAATCCCAAAGGGACAACCAACCTTATTCAACCAAAAATATGTTGGTTCTCCCTTACCATGAAAACTTGGTTGATATGCCTTCCTTTCTTAAAATTTTAATATCAAAGTTGTATTTAAAAATCTTGATACAGTAAAAGACTTTTGATAAAAAATTCCCCCCAAAATGCTGACGGATGTGTCTATAAGATTCCCTGTAAAATATGCGATAAAGTTTATTATGGTCAGACTGGTAAAAGTCTTGAACTAAGATTAAAACAACATAAATATAGCATTAGAACTGGACAAGATTCTAATGCTCTATTTATTCATGTGAGAATTTTAACCATCCAATTGATTTTCAAAATGCTGAGAAGGTTGTATCAAACAAGTCCATGGTTGAGAGGAATATAATAGAATAATGTTTAATTAAAAGCAGTTTTGAAAATAATATGAATATTTCTTTTGGTTTATATAAATTGGATTCTTTTATAATTAATAAAATTTGGGAAGAATTTAATGATAAATTGGACTAATCTTAATTCTTGGGAAGAGTTTCAGGTCCTTTCTTGTTTTCCTCTTCACAGAGTCGTGAGATGTTACACTACTGTGAGGTGTAATCTTGCCCCTTATATAAGTCCTCTTGTCATGGTTCCTTTTATAGTTCCTTGATAATGTGAGTAGTCACGAAAGCGCTTGGAATTCCTCTATTTTTTCATAGTGGTTGTCTTGCATATACAGTGGTACCTCGACTTACGATGGTCCCCAAACTCACCCTTTTATGTAAGTTTATTTTTTAAACGCTTTTGTAAGTGTAATTTTGGGGTCTAAAAAGACTAGTCTATTTTACATCATTCCTTATGGGATAAATTCGTTTGGTAATGGCACTTGAACAGCATTCTGGAATGAAAAATATCGTAAGTCGAGGTACACTGTATATAATGCGATATAATGCTGTTCAAGTGCCATTACCAAACGAATTTATCTCCATAAGAAATGTTGTAAAATAGACTAGTCCTTTTAGACCCCCAAAATTACACTTACAAAAGCATTTAAAAAATAAACTTACATAAAAGGGTGAGTTTGGGACCATGTAAGTCGAGGTACCACTGTATATGTATATATATATACAGTGGTACCTCGACTTACGATATTTTTCATTCCAGAATGCTGTTCAAGTGCCATTACCAAACGAATTTATCCCCTTAAGGAATGATATAAAATAGACTAGTCCTTTTAGATCCCCAAAATTACACTTACAAAAGCATTTAAAAATAAACTTACATAAAAGGGTGCTTTTGGGGACCATCGTAAGTCAGGTACCACTGTATACAGTGGTACCTCGACTTGATATTTTCATTCCAGAATGCTGTTCAAGTGCCATTACCAAACGAATTCATCTCCATAAGAAATGTTGTAAAATAGACTAGTCCTTTTAGACCCCCAAATTACACTTACAAAAGCATTTAAAAAAATAAACTTACATAAAAGGGTGAGTTTGGGGACCATCGTAAGTCGAGGTACCACTGTATATGTATATGTATATATATATATATGTATATATACAGTGGTACCTCGACTTACGATATTTTCATTCAGAATGCTGTTCAAGTGCCATTACCAAACGAATTTATCCCTTAAGGAATGATATAAATATATATATATATATATATATATATATATATATATATATATATATATATAACATATATATATACATATATATACATATACATATACAGTGGTACCTCGACTTACGATGGTCCCCAAACTCACCCTTTTATGTAAGTTTATTTTTTAAATGCTTTTGTAAGTGTAATTTTGGGGTCTAAAGGACTAGTCTATTTTACATCATTTCTTATGGAGATAAATTCGTTTTGTAATGGCACTTGAACAGCATTCTGGAATGAAAAAATATCGTAAGTCGGGGTACCACTGTATATACATTGGTACCTCGACTTACGATGGTCCCAAACTCACCCTTTTATGTAAGTTTATTTTTAAATGCTTTTGTAAGTGTAATTTTGGGGTCTAAAAGGACTAGTCTATTTTACATCATTCCTTATGGGGATAAATTCGTTTGGTAATGGCACTTGAACAGCATTCTAGAATGAAAAAATATCGTAAGTCGAGGTACCACTGTATACAGTGGACCCCCGAGTTTCGTAAAAACTTCACTCCTGAAGTCTGCTCAAGTGCCATTACCGAACGAATTTACTCCCTTAAGGAAAAATTTCACGTAGGTTAGTCTATTTCAGACCCCAAAAATACACTTCCACAGAACTTACAAAATTATACTTACATAATTGCACGATTTCCGGGGTATTCGTTAACCGAGGGTGACTGTGAAACAGAAACCTGAAACTGTTTTACATGATGGTAGGATTGCTGGTGTCTTTTTTCTGTCTCATAAACACGCTGGATAACAGGTATATCTAGCTACTTCTACTTACACTTTAGGTCACACTACACTGGCATACACATGCATATATATACATACACACATCTAGGTTTTCTTCTTTTTCTTAATAGCTCTTGTTCTTTTTATTTTCTCTATTGTCCATGGGGAAGTGGAAAGAATCTTTCCTCCGTAAGCCATGCGTGTCGTATGAGGCGACTAAGATGCCGGAGCAATGGGCTAGTAACCCCTTCTCCTGTACAAATCTACTAAAAACGAGAAGAAGAAAAACTTTATAAAATTGGGTTGTCTGAATGTGCGTGGATGTAGTGCGGATGATAAGAAAGAGATGATTGCCGATGTTATGAATGAAAAGAAGTTGGATGTCCTGGCCTAAGCGAAACAAAGCTGAAGGGGTAGGCGAGTTTCAGTGGGGAGAAATAAATGGGATTAAGTCAGGAGTATCTGAGAGAGTTAGAGCTAAGGAAGGGGTAGCAATAATGTTGAAGGATCAGTTATGGAAGGAAAAGAGGGAATATAAATGTGTAAATTCAAGGATTATGTGGATTAAAATAAGGGTCGGATGCGAAAAGTGGGTCATAATAAGCGTGTATGCACCTGGAGAAGAGAGGAGTGTAGAGGAGAGAGAGAGATTTTGGGAGATGTTAAGCGAATGTATAGGAACTTTTGAACCAAATGAGAGAGTAATTGTGGTAGGGGACCTAAATGCTAAAGTGGGAGAAACATGCAGAGAGGGTGTAGTAGGTAAGTTTGGGGTGCCAGGTGTAAATGATAATGGGAGCCCTTTGATTGAACTTTGTATAGAAAGGGGTTTAGTTATAGGTAATACATATTTTAAGAAAAAGAGGATAAATAAGTATACAAGATATGATGTAGGGCGTAATGACAGTAGTTTGTTGGACTATGTATTGGTAGATAAAAGACTGTTGAGTAGACTTCAGGATGTGCATGTTTATAGAGGGGCTACAGATATATCAGATCACTTTTTAGTTATAGCTACAGTGGGAGTAAAAGGTAGATGGGATACAAGGAAAATAGAATCAGTAAGTAAAGAGAGGTGAAGGTTTATAAACTAAAAGAGGAGGCAGTTAGGGTAAGATATAAACAACTATTGGAGGATAGATGGGCTAGTGAGAGTGTAGGCAATGGGGTCGAAAATGTATGGGGTAGATTTAAAAATGTAGTGTTAGAGTGTTCAGCAGAAGTTTGTGGTTACAGGCGAGTGGGTGCAGGAGGGAAGAGGAGCGATTGGTGGAATGATGATGTAAAGAGAGTAGTAAGGGAGAAAAGTTAGCATATGAGAGGTTTTTACAAAGTAGAAGTGATGCAAGGAGGGAAGAGTATATGGAGAGAAAAAGAGAGGTTAAAGAGTGGTGAAGCAATGTAAAAAGAGAGCAGATGAGAGAGTGGGTGAGATGTTATCAGCAAATTTTGTTGAAAATAAGAAAAAGTTTTGGAATGAGATTAATAAGTTGAGGAAGCCTAGAGAACAAATGGATTTGACAGTTAAAAATAGGAGAGGAGAGTTATTAAATGGAGAGTTAGAGGTATCGGGAAGATGGAGAGAATATTTTGAGGATTTGTTAAATGTTGATGAAGACAGGGAAGCTGTGATTTCGTGTGTAGGGCAAGGAGGAATAACATCTTGTAGGAGTGTGGAAGAGCCAGTTGTGGGTGTAGGGAAGTTCGTGAGGCAGTGGGTAGAATGAAAGGGGTAAGGCAGCTGGGATTGATGGGATAAAGATAGAAATGTTAAAAGCAGGTGGGGATATAATTTTGGAGTGGTTGGTGCTATTATTTAATAAATGTATGGAAGAGGGTAAGGTACCTAGGGATTGGCAGAGAGCGTGTATTGTTCCTTTGTATAAAGGCAAAGGGGACAAAGAGAGTGCAAAAATTATAGGGGAATAAGTCTGTTGAGTGTACCTGGTAAAGTGTATGGTAGAGTTATTATTGAAAGAATTAAGAGTAAAACAGAAAGCAGGATAGCAGATGAACAAGGGGCTTTAGGAAAGGTAGGGGTGTGTAGACCAAGTGTTTACAGTGAAACATATAGGTGAACAGTATTTGGATAAGGGTAAAGATGTTTTTGTGGCATTTATGGATTTGGAAAAGGCGTATGATAGGGTAGATAGGGGGCAATGTGGCAGATGTTGCAGGTGTATGGAATAGGAGGAAGGTTACTGAAAGCAGTGAAGAGTTTTTATGAGGATAGTGAGGCTCAGGTTAGAGTGTGTAGGAGGGAAGGGACTATTTCCCAGTAAAGTGGGCCTTAGACAAGGATGTGTGATGTCACCGTGGTTGTTCAATATATTTATAGATGGGGTTGTAAGAAAGTGAATGCGAGGTCTTGGCAAGAGGTGTTGGGCTAAAAGATAAAGAAGCAAATACAAAGTGGGAGTTGTCACAGTTGCTTTTGCTGATGACACTGTGCTTTGGGAGATTCTGAAGAGAAGCTGCAGAGGTTGGTGGATGAATTTGGTAGGGTGTGTAAAAAGAAAATTGAAAGTGAATATAGGAAAGAGTAAGGTGATGAGGATAACAAAAGAATAGGTGACGAAAGATTGGATATCAGATTGGAGGGAGAGAGTATGGAGGAGGTGAATGTATTCAGATATTTGGGAGTGGACATGTCGGCGGATGGGTCTATGAAGGATGAGGTGAATCATAGAATTGATGAGGGGAAAAGGGTGAGTGGAGCACTTCGGGTCTGTGGAGACAAAGAACCTGGTCTATGGAAGTAAAGAGGGAATGTATGAGAGTATAGTTATACCAACGCTCTTATATGGGTGTGAAGCATGGGTGATGAATGTTGCAACGAGGAGAAGGCTGGAGGCAGTGGAGATGTCATGTCTGAGGTCAATGTGTGGTGTGAATATAATGCAGAGAATTCGGAGTTTGGAAATTAGGAGGAGGTGCGGGATTACCAAAACGATTGTCAGAGAGCTGAGGAGGGGTTGTTGAGGTGGTTTGGACATGTAGAGAGAATGGAACGAGACAGAGTGACTTGAAGTGTATAAATCTGTAGTGGAGGGAAGGCGGGGTAGGGGTCGGCCTAGGAAAGGTTGGAGGGAGGGGTAAAGGAAGTTTTGTGTGCGAGGGCTTGGACTTCCAGCAAGCATGTGTGACGTATTTGATAGGAGTGAATGGAGGCATATGGTTTTTAATACTTGACGTGCTGTTGGAGTGTGAGCAAAGTAACATTTATGAAGGGATTCAGGAAACCGGCAGGCCGGACTTGAGTTCTGGAGATGGGAAGTACAGTGCCGGCACTCTGAAGGAGGGTGTTAATGTTGCAGTTTTATAACTGTAGTGTAAAGCACCCTTCTGGCAAGACAGTGATGGAGTGAATGATGATGAAAGTTTTTCTTTTTCGGGCCACCCTGCCTTGGTGGGAATCGGCCGATGTGTTAATAAAAAAAAAAAAAAAAAATATATATATATATATATATATATATACAGTGTACCTCGACTTACGATATTTTTCATTCCAGAATACTGTTCAAGTGCCATTACCAAACGAATTTATCCCCTTAAGGAATGATATAAAATAGACTAGTCCTTTTAGATCCCCAAAATTACACTTACAAAAGCGTTTAAAAAAATAAACTTACATAAAAGGGTGAGTTTGGGGACCACCGTAAGTCGAGGTACCACTGTATATATATATACAGTGGACCCCCGAGTTTCGTAAAAACTTCACTCCTGAAGTCTGCTCAAGTGCCATTACCGAACGAATTTACTCCCTTAAGGAAAAATTTCACGTAGGTTAGTCTATTTCAGACCCCCAAAGATACACTTCCACAAGAACTTACAAAATTATACTTACATAATTGCACGATTTCCGGGGTATTCGTTAACCGAGGGTCCACTGTATATATATATATATTGGTTTTCGCTTGTCCCAGTTTTCGCCGATTTTGGTTTTCGCCGACTTTTTCAGGGAAAATTTGTCTTAGTTTTCGTTGATTGTTTTAGTTTTCGCCGACCGTATGGGACCTGTCCACCAGTGCCGCGCACATACAAAGGCCGTAGGCCCGCAACCCACGCACATTGTCACGCAGTCTAGCATTGTTTACGCTTGAGTGAACATCACCCCAGGAGTTTATACAAAACATTTATTAACAATTCATTGTTTTTGGGCCTTGATTATTGTGTGTGACTACTAAATAAGCTACCATGGGCCCAAAGAAAGCTCCCAGTGCCACTTCTTTGGTAAAGAAAGTGAGAACACTGTAGAAATGAAGAAAGAAATAATGAAAAATATGATAGTGAAAGTGAAAACACGATGGAGTTTAAGAGTGTAGCAGGCATGCAGGGAGTGCTTAGCAGGCATGCAGGGAGTGTAGCAGGCATGCAGGAGTGTAACAGGTATGCAGGGAGTGTAGCATGTATGCAGGGAGTGTAACAGGTATGCAGGGAGTGTAGCAGGTATGCAGGGAGTGTAGCATGCATGCAGGGAGTGTAGCAGGTATGCAGGGAGTGTAGCATGTATGCAGGGAGTGTAGCATGTATGCAGGGAGTGTAACAGGTATGGAGGGTGTGTAGCATGTATGCAGGGAGTGTAACAGGTATGCAGGGAGTGTAGCAGGTATGCAGGGAGTGTAACATGTATGCAGAGAGTGTAGCAGGTATGCAGGGAGTGTAGCATGTATGTAGGGAGTGTAGCATGTATGCAGGGAGTGTAGCAGGCAGGGAGGGAGTGTAGCAGGCATGCAGGAAGTGACCCCGGATAAGGACTTGGTACCTAGAGTCCTTATGGAGGATTCGCCTTCAAAATTAGGGTCTCTTCCCTCTCCCTCTTCCCTCTCTCCCATCCAGCAACATCAGTCTTCAATAACGGTAAGTGCTACATTCAGTTCATTCATTTGTGCATGTAAATCTATCTTTAAGGCTCCCCAAAATTTTTCCAAACTTCTGGGTTTCTGGAACGGATTAATTGAATTTCCATTATTTCTTATGGGAAAATAGTTTTGGTTTTCGCGATTTTGGTTTTAGCGATCCATCTGGAACGGATTAAAATCGAAAACCGAGGGATGACTGTATGTATATATATATATACAGTATATGTTTATATTATGGTCCCAAACATCACCCTTTTATTTTAAGTTTATTTTTTTAAATGCTTTTGTAAGTGTAATTTTGGGGTTCTAAAGGACTAGTCTATTTTACAACATTTCTTAAAGGGGATAAATTGTTTGGTAATGGCACTTGAACAGCATTCTGGAATGAAAAAAAATATCAAAAAGGTGGACCACTGTTATGTTTATAGTACAGTGGTCTCGATGGTCCCAAATACCTTTATGTGTTTATTTTTAAACCTTGAAAATTATAATTTTGGGAGCCAAAGGACTAGCTAACTACATCATTTCTTATGGAGGAATGTTTTAATGGATTGAACAGCATTTTGGAATGAAAATATCAGTAATGAAGTACCCTGATATATATATATATATATATATATATATATATATATATATATATATATATATATATATATATATATATATATATATATATATATATATATATATATATATATATACAGTGGTACCCCGACTTACGATATTTTTCATTCAAAATGTGTTCAAGTGCCATTACCAAACAATTTATCTCATAAGAAATATGAAAATAGACTAGTCCTTTTAGACCCAAAATTACCTTACAAAAGCATTTAAAAATAAACTTACATAAAAGGGTGCTTTTGGGGACCATCGTAAGTCGAGGTACCACTGTATTTGGTTTAACATAGCATTTTGTGGTGAATTTCTAGGGTTGTTTGTATGGTTTTAGTGGTTGTTTTCTTGATGTTAATTGATAGAATGGAAGACTTGCTAGTGAGAAGGAGAGGATTTTGGTTGGTTTCAAACTGGAAGTAGTTTGAAGTAGAGGTCAAAGTGATAGAAATATTTGATAACACTCAGTTACCATAAAGAAGGGTAGGATCCTCCCTAGCCCCTTCGTGTTTTTTACATGTTTTCAGTAGGTCTGCTTCAATTATTGTGATGGTTATATTTTAGTACTCAGAAAATTATTATATTTTATAGGAGAAGCCACAGGGGACATACTGAACTGAGGCAAAGTTGTTTTAGTGGCAGGAATGTTTACAGTGTTTTTCAGCATCTTCATTAAAATGTTCTCCTACTGTATTATTAATGTTCATCCAGCATCATCACTAATTTATACTCAACTATTATCATAATACAGTCCACCACCTCTAGTTCATTCTGATCATTACTCTCTCCTCACCTGGTAGTAAAGTCACCTACCTAACATAACATAACAATCACTATTCTAATATTTGTGTTTCAGAGGCAGTGTTTCAACCTGAAGACAGAGAGTCTGAGACAACATGGAGGCTTCATGTTCTTGATCATCTCCAGACTGGCACTGCACGGTTCTCACTTCTGGTTTCTCCAATAATTTCTGTCTAACAGATCTAGTTGCTTGGGGGAAGTTACTCTCTCTTTATTTTGAACTCTGTTTTGAAATTAGAATTTTTTGAATTTGTAAAATTAGGCAAATTACCTTAAAATAATTGTATGGTTGGTTTCCTGTGCATAATTGATAGAACAGTAAATATGTTGATAAGGAACTGGATCAACTTAATTATTGAAATAGGCTAAAATAGGATGTAAAATAGGCCAAATTGCTGATGCATATAGTTGTGCCTGAATAATGCTCTTACTTTTCCATCAGATGTTGCATTTGTGTTGTCATATGACAACTTGAGAAAAAACATTCTTTACCATTTGAAAATTTGTGACACTCAGCACTTTTAATTTTGGGAGTCACAATAGTGAAGGTGTTAAGGACTTAAATGACTTATGACAAACAATAAGATGCAACACATTAGAGTTTCTTCAAGGAAACAAACATATCAGTGTTCTGAATGTCTGAAAGATTTTTCGCGGAGATCATCCCTAATACAACACATAAGAGTTCATTCACAAGAAAAACCATATCAATGTTCTGAATGTCCAAAAGACTTTGCACGGAGATCTTATCTAGTACAACACATGAGAGTTCATACAGAAGAAAAACCATATCAGTGTTCTGAATATCTAAAAGATTTTTCATGTAAATCATCCCTAATACAACACATGAGAGTTCATACACAAGAAAACCATATCAGTGTTCTGAATGTCTAAAAGACTTTTCGGATAGATCAAGTCTGATACGACACACGAGAATTCATTCTCAAGAAAAACCATATCAGTGTTCTGAATGTCTAAAAGACTTTTCGGATAGATCAAGTCTGATACGACACATGAGAATTCATTCTCAAGAAAAACCATATCAGTGTTCTGAATGTCTAAGAGACTTTTCACAGAGATTTCATCAAATACAACACATGAGAGTTCATTTTCAAGAAAAACCATATCAGTGTTCTGAATGTCTAAAAGACTTTTCGGATAGATCATGTCTGATGCGACACATGAGAATTCATTCACAAGAAAACCATATCTGTGTTCTGTATGTCTAAAAGATTTTCAGATAGATCAAGTCTGATGCGACACATGAGAATTCATTCTCAAGAAAAACATATCAGAGTTCTGAATGTCTAAAAGACTTTTCACGGAGATCATCCCTAATACGACACGTGAAACTTCATTCATTAGAAAATTCATTTTAGGAATGATTGCCTTGATGCTGGTAATATGCTCTTAATCCAAGGAGATAGAGTTATCCCTCACCTTCCTTGGATCTGATATGAATACCCTCCACCCACTTCATATTTTCCAGGGGCTGTATGACCCATACTGATTTAGCACTTGCTCTTGAATATAATAATTAATCATGATTTAAACTGTATTTTTGAGTTACATTATTTTTTTGTTTTTGTATCAAAGCAGAATGAGTCCCATTTCCTAGGCATTGTATGACCTTTACAGGTTTAGTGTTTCCTTAAAAATGAAATAATTCTGGCTTCTTGGATGAATGTTTGATCAGCCAGGCTGTTATTATTTTCACCTGGAAGTTAATATATTCTCCACAAATTATTTTATGAAGGTTTGCAACAAGTTAAGTTTTGTCTTGTAGACAATGGTAATGACAATTTATTTTACTGCTCAAGTGATGTACTTGGTGTATTTTATGTCTAGAATTTTGACTTTTTTCCAGACACACTTTTTTGTTGTGGTATCAGGAAGTTTGAAAGTTGCATCTTGCAAACACTGCTATTGTTGCATCTTGCAGACACTGGTATTGTTTATAAGTTAAGGTGATGATTTACATGGTGAATTTTATGCTTACAAATATCACTTTCTCCACCCATACTTTTTATTGTTGAATTATTTTTTTAAGTTTGCTCTTGCCAACAATGTTATTGTCAATTTATATGTTAGAGTGATGGTGAGAAAGTTGACATTTTCCACCCATGTATGTTATTAATGTGATCTCACCTTATCTAACGTCAATACATTTCTCTATGTACTTATTTTAATGTAGAATTTTAATGTATTAAAAATTATTATGTAAGCTATACTGCTTTGTTTCTTTCTTAATTTACCTCTATATTCTTTATTATTAATATTATGACATTATTATTATTATTTGAACACATTGGCTCTCTCCCACCCAGGTAAGGTGACTTGAAAAAGAAAAAACTCTTCTGCCATCACTTACTCCATCACTGTCTTGCTAAACAAGTGCTGTTACTACAGCTGTAAACTACAATGTATCCCCACAGCCTTGTTGATCAGGCCCTGATCCAACATGAGGCCTGGTCACAGACCTGGCCATGAGGGAGTTGACCCCCCGAAACCCTCTCCAGGAATACCCCTCCTTCAGAGTGCAGGCACTGTACATCCCACCTCCTGAATCTCTTCATAAATGTTACTTTGCTCACACAGTATATCAAGTTATAAAAACCACTTGCTTCCATTCACTTCTATTTAACATGCTCAAACACACTTGCTGGAAGTCCAAGCCTCTACCCCAACTCCACCATTCCTCCACTACAGATTTATAAACCCTCCAAGTCATCATATTTTGTTCTATACTTTCTAAATATCCAAACCACCTCAACAAACCCTCCTCAGCCCTCTAGAAAATGCTTTAGTAATCCCAAACTTAATCTTCAAGCTATGAATTCTCTTCATAATATTTACACCATACATTGCCCTCAGACACATTTCCTCCAACCTCTTCCTTGCTGTAACATTCACCATTCATGCTTCACACCCATATAAGAGAGTTGGTATCACTATATTATTACAGTGGACCCGGTGTTCGTACTGCTCCAAACTCGAACAATTATGTAAGTATTTTTGTAAGTGCTTTTGTAAGTGTATTTTGGGGTCTAAAAGGACTAAGCTAATTTACATTATTCCTTATGGGAACAAATTCATTTGGTAACGGCACTTGAACAGCATTCTGGAATGAATTAATTACGAACACCGGGGGTACACTGTATTCACTTTTTATGCTTCCATGGATAACGATCTTTGTCTCCACAGATACTTTAATGCACCACTCACCTTTTTCCCTTCATCAATTCTATGGTTCACCTGGTATTTCTTAGACCCATCTGCTGACATGTCCAGTCCTAAGTACAGTGGACCCCCGGTTATCGGCCATAATTCGTTCCCGAATGCTGTTCGAGTGCCATTACCGAACAAATTTATTCCCATAAGGAATAATGTAAATTAGATTAGTCCGTTTAGACCCCTAAAAGTATACTTACAAAAATACACTTACATAATTGTTCGAGTTGGGAGCAGTACGAAATCCGGGGGTCCACTGTATCTGAACACATTTACAGTGGACCCTCGCCATTCAAATTTAATCTGTTCCAGGAGCTTGTTCTTAACGTGAAATGTTCGAAAGGCGTTTTAATTTTTCCCATTAGAAATAATGGAAATACAATTAATCCGTTCCAGAAATCCAAAAATATATAAAAAATATTATATTTTAATAAAATTAAGCTTCTACATAGACAAAAACATTAAATACTACAGTGCTGTACTACTAAAAGTATTAGTAAATAAATGCAAGTCTTTTTACTTACCATTATTGAAGATTGTTGATGGCATATGGAAGAGAGGGAGGAGGAGTGAGGGAGGGAGGGGTTAGTGTTTGGAAGGGGAATCCCCTTCCAGAAGGACTTCAGGTACCAAAGCCCTATCTGGGGTTACTTCTTTTCTTTGTCTTTTAATCCCACTAGGGCCAGCTTGTTAGTCACTGGACACTTTAACAAAATAACTGTCCTCAGTCCTCTGTTTCTGGCGCCTTTTCAACATGTTCCTGAAGAAGGACATTGTTTGGTCACTGAACATGCTGCTGTTATGGCTTGTTTGAGCTTGTTCAGGGTGGTATTTTTCAACAAAACTTTGCAATCTATTCCACATTGTACACATCTTAATCTCTGAAGAAGGCACCTTCTTCAGCCCCTCTTCCTCCTCCTTCTCCCGTGAATCAATAGCCTCAAATCTGGTCTGATGCTCTTCCATTTCCAGCTCTTGCAGCTCTTGAGTTGTTAGCTCTACCCTGTGGCCCTGCACTAACTCTTCCACATCATCGCCACTCACCTCCAACCCCATGGACTTGCCCAATTCCACAATACAGTCCACAACAGGCACAGGGTCGGCAGGGTCAGGGTCAGCCTCAAACCCGTCAAAATCCCTCTGTTGGACACAACCTGGCCACAATGGTCTCCAAGCAGAGTTCAAAGTCCTTGAAGTCACTCCCTCCCAAGCCTTGCCTATAAGGCCTATGCAGCTCTAGATATTGAAATGATTCTTCCAGAACTCTCTAAGGGTCAATTCACTGTCCGAGGTCATTTCAAAGCACTTTTCAAACACTGCTTTTGTGTAGAGTTTTTGAAGTTACAGATGACCTGCTGGTCCATGGGCTGGAGGAGAGGAGTGGTGTTAGGAGGCAAGAACTTCAGTTTTATGAATTTGAAGTCTTCACACAGTAGGTCTTCCATGTTTTGAGGATGTGAAGGAGCATTGTCCAGCAACAGGAGGCACTTTTGTCCAAACCCTTTTCCTGTAGGTATTTTCTCACACTGGGGCCAAACACTTCATGGATCCAGTCACTGAAAAGGTGCTTTGTGACCCATGCATTCTGACTAGTTCTCCACAAGACACACAATCTACTTTTAACGACATTGTGTCTCTTGAACACTCTGGGATTTTCTGAGTGATACACTAGTAAAGGCTTTAATTTAAAATCCCCACTAGCATTACTACACATCATGAGAGTTAACCTGTCTTTCATAGGCTTGTGTCCTGGCAGTGCCTTTTCTTCCTGAGTAATGTAGGTCCTGCTGGGCATTTTCTTCCAAAACAGGCCTGTTTCGTCACAATTGAACACTTGTTCAAGTTTCAATTTTTCAGTCTTTATGTAGTCCTGAAACTCCTTTATGAATTTTTCAGCTGCATGTTTGTCTGAACTGGCAGCCTCACCATGCCTTACCACATTATGTATGCCACTACGATTTTTAAATCTCTCAAACCAGCCTTTGCTGGCTTTAAATTCACTACCATTACAATCAGCACTGGTTGCAGGCATTTTCTTTAAAAGATCGGCATGCAAGTTCCTTGCCTTTTCACAAATAATTGACTCAGACACACTATCACCCGCTAACTCTTTATCCTTGATCCACACCAGCAACAACTTCTCAATCTCTTCGATTATTTGTGGTCTGTTTTTGGCTCGCACAGTAACACCTTTTGCAACATCAGCTTGCTTAATTTCTTCCTTCTTAAGCAGGATAGAAGTGATAGTTGACCTGTTTTTGCCATATATCCTGGCAAGATCACACAATCGCACACCACTCTCGTATTTTTGTATTATTTCCTTCTTCATTTCTACGGTGTTTCTCACTTTTATCAGCCCAGGGGTACCACTAGGAACTTTCTTGGGACCCATGGTAGCTTATTTCACAGTCGCACGTAATGAACAAACTCCAAAAGATTATAATTAAGTGTGAAATGTCTGTGGAAGCGTGCAGGGTATTGTTCTCTCGAGTGTAAACAACGCGGGACTGGCTCTCCACGCCTGCGCTGTGAGGCTTCCAAGCGCCTGGGCCGACAGGTCACGAACGTATTCGTTCGACTCGCGATAATTTGTTCGCATGACGATTTCGAATTTTTTGTACTAATGACGATTTGTTCGACTGCCGAGCCGTTCGAATAGCAGGGGTCCAATGCCTTGTAGAGGTTTTCCAACCACCCATTCTTTTGTCCAACAAAGTTGCTATTCTGGATCGCTGGTTTACCAGCATGAAGGGTAGGGTGGGGCATGTGTTCCATGCTGCATTTGCACTACCGTTCATGTCGAGGGTCGAGAATATGAATGAGAAATAAGTAGAATAGAAAAATGATTGCTGTCATGTTTATCAGGGAGCACAGACCAGATAAAGTAGAATGCAGTTGAAGATGAGCAAATTGAGAGATCTGTGCAAGAGAGAGTTTGAGTGTGAGGTTCAAAATGAATTGGAGTACCAGTATTTATAACATGGAGGGGAAGAGAAGTGAGAAGAGCCTCTAACTGACCTCCACGAGAGTCACAGTGAGACCCTCCCCAGAGGAAATGATGAGCATTAAAATCTAATAAGAGGAGAGGAGGAGGTAGGAAAGAAATCAGAAATGCCACATCAGGAATAGATAATGGCTGAGAAGGAGAAAGATATAAAGAGCAGGCTGTATACCACTTGTCCAAGTAGATATGGGCTGCAGTGTAATGCAGCAAAGTATGAAAAAGGACCTGAGAATGTGGTATACCATGGCACAAAAGAAGTGCACTTTCATTGAAAGTCCCATCAGGAAAAGATACAGGAGCACAATTTTGGTTCTTGCAAACAGGGAAAAACTGAGAAAACATCTGATTACCCCTGAGGCCCGAATATTTCACTGTAAATAAACCATGATTGGCTAATAGAATGTAACAGTAACATTCTGAGGTCCTCTTCAGAGGAGTTCCTGGAAATGGTAAATAGGCTTTTGGTCTGATGAAATGGACCTTTTGGACTTCTTCCTCTGACAGAACCTAATTACCCTCAATCTCCCTGTTCCATGTCACATTATTCCCATCCCTCCTCGCTTTCCCCTTCCCTCCCCTCTTCGTTTCCTACTTTTGGCCTTTGGGGTTCTCTCCTCAGGAATTCTAACTCCTAGGTTGGAGACAGGTATCATTGTTCATCCCATTCCATTGAGGTTCTTGGTGGTGGTGTAATTTTTCTATGAAATCTGGATCACTAAGGGATGTCCCAATCCCTCTCTTGTCTCCTGGTTGGTGGCTTGTGATGTCTTTTTGGTGATGGGTGTATCTCTGTAGCCTACCTGTTGCATTCCATGTGGTAGCTGAAGGAGATATGACTTGTGGTGGGTTTCCAACTGCCCTCTCTTTTGTCCATCAAAGTGGCTCAGTAGATGTGTTGTTTTTTATCTTGGATTGCTGGTTTACTGGCATAAAAGGTGGGATATGGTACGGGCTCCATGCCGCATTTGCACTACAGTCATCCCTTGGTTTTCGATTGTCTCAGTTTTCACCGATTTTGGATTTCGATCACTTTTTTCGTGGAAAAATTGTCTCAGTTTTTGCCGATGGTACGGAACCTGTACACCAGTGCCGCGCACATACAAAGGCCGTAGGCCCGCCACCCATACACCTCCCACGCACATTGTCACGCAGTCTAGCATTGTTTATGCTTGAGTGAACATCACCCCAGGAGTTTATACAAAACATTTATTAACAATTCATTGTTTTTGGCCCTTGATTATTGTGTGTGACTACTAAATAAGGTACCATGGGCCCAAAGAAAGCTCCTAGTACCAGTCCTTTGGTAAAGAAAGTGAGAAACATGATGGAGTTTAAGAGTGTAGCAGGTATGCAGGGAGTGTAGCAGGTATGCAAGGAGTGTAGCAGGTATGCAGGGATGTGAGGTATGCAGGAGTGTAGCATGTGCAGGAGTGTAGCAGGTATGCAGGGAGTGTAGCGTATGAGGAGGTCATGTATGCAGGGTGTAGCATGTATGCAGGAGTGTAGCATGTATGAAAGAGTGTAGCGGGTATGCAGGGAGTGTACAGGTATGAGGAGTGTAGCATGTATGCAGGGAGTGTAGCATGTATGCGGAGGTAGCATGTATGCAGGGAGTGTAGCATGTATGTAGGGAGTGTAGCATGTATGCGGGATGTAGCAGTATGCAGGAGTGAGGTATGCAAGGAGTGTAGCAGTATGCAGGAGTGTAGAGGTGCAGGAGTGTAGCATGTATGCAAGGAGTGTAGCAGGTATGCAGGGAGTGTAGCAGGTATGCAGGGAGTGTAAGGGGCAGGTGGCATGATGCAGGGAGTGTAGCAGTATGCAGGGAGTGTACATGTATGCAGGGAGTGTAGCATTATGCAGGGAGTGTAGCATGTATGCAGGGAATGTAACATGTATGCAGGGAGTGTAACAGGTATGCAGGGAGTGTAGCAGTATGCAGGGAGTGTAGTGAATGCAGGATTAGCATGTATGCAGGGAGTGTAGCAGGTATGCAGGGAGTGTAACATGTATGCAGGGAGTGTAGCATGTATGCAGGGAGTGTAGCAGGTATGCAGGGAGTGTAACATGTATGCAGGGAGTGTAGCATGTATGCAGGGAGTGTAGCATGAATGCAGGGAGTGTAACAGGTATGCAGGGAGTGTAGCAGGTATGCAGGGAGTGTATCATGTATGCAGGGAGTGTAGCAGGTATGCAGGGAGTGTAGCATGTATGCAGGGAGTGTAGCAGGTATGCAGGGAGTGTAACAGGTATACAGGGAGTGTAGCAGGTATGCAGGGAGTGTAGCAGGCAGGGTGGGAGTGTAGCAGGCAGGGAGGGAGTGTAGCAGGCATGCAGGGAAGTGACCCTGGATAAGGACTTGGTACCTAAATTCCTTATGGAAGGGGATTCACCTTCCAAAAAATAGGGTCTCTTTCCTCTCCACTCCTCCCTCTCTTCCATCCAGCAACATCAGTCTTCAATAAAGGTAAGTGCCACATAGAGTTCATTCATTTGTGCATGTAAATCTATCTTTAAGGCCCCCCCCCCAAAAAAAATTTTTTTTCCAAACTTCTGGGTTTCTGGAACGGATTAATTGAATTTCCATTATTTCTTATGGGGAAAATAGTTTTGGTTTACGCCGATTTTGGTTTTAGCCGATCCATCTGGAACGGATTAAAATCGAAAACCGAGGGATGACTGTACTAGCCACACTGAGGTTCTCTTGGGCATGGGGGGAGGGGATTTGTGGTTCTCTTATTTCTCCTAAAAGCTACCCCTGAACATTCCCCCCTCCCCTTTTTTATAACAAGTGACCTAACATGGAGTCCAAAGTCCATAATACTTCTCCCAGACCTTTCTCCTGCAGTGCCATCTGCCAACCCTGAACATTAACACCCCTCTGAAGAAAGGTGTTAATGTTGCAGTTTTATTACTCGTGTAAGTACACCTCTGGCAAGACAGTGATGGAGTGAATAATGGTGGAAGTTTTTCTTTTTTAGGCCACCTTACCTTGGTGGGAAATGGCCGATGTGTTAATAATAAAAAACTTTGTACCTTTTTAATACCCTGGTACCTTCTACTGGTAATATTTCATTGCCCATCCCTGGTATCAAGGTTCTGCATAATTCCTTTGATACATCCAACCTTCACATGTCTTTCACCATGCTTCTGGCTTTTCCAACTATGGTGTGACAATTTTCAGATTGCCTGCACATCTCAGAACAGACCATCTCCAGTCCCACACCTAAATGACCACTACCATTAACAGATGACACTGCTTCAATTACCTCTCTCTCTTCCCAGAAAAGATGAGCACAACATTCACTCCCCTTATACACTACATTTCAAAGTATTCCATGGACTAAGTTTTTCACTCTGCAACTGACATCTCTCACTGACCATCTTTCTGATCATAGTATCAGCAAGGCACTCCTATGCCATATTGGTTAAAATATTTCATTTCATGCTCTTAAGAGTGATGCATGTATCGCCATGATGCAAAATGCTGGCCAGGTTCACAATCTTTCTCTTCTTACCTCCATAGACAATATTCCTGCCACAATTTCAGACACATTTCTCTCAATTCTTGCAGTGGTACCGTAGTTCTGCCTCATACCATTGTTCAGCAATATTTCCGGACAAGTGATGCTGACATTCTGGAGAAACTTGAGCTCCAAGACCTCCCAATTCTCAAAGTGGACACTTATATACTACCTGCCCATGGGCAGAAACGCATCCCCTGCAATGTTGCTTCCTTAACTTTTGATATTCGAGAACTTCCATCCTCAGTTTATATTACAGGACACCGTTGCAAAGTAGTAGGTGTTTATTATGATTTCATGCAAAAAGAACTAAGTTGAACCCAACTAAGCACAGGCCAAATAACATCCCAGCCATATTCCTAAAAAACAGTGCCTCTGAATTGCCAATCCTAATTGCACACATACAATAAATATGTCAGTCGCCACAAATACCATTCTGGATGGGATCATGGAGCCCAGAGTTACTCCTCCTAGAAAAAAAAGTAGGTCTTACATCAGCAACTATAGACCTGTTAGTATACTCTGTGTGTTGTCCAAAATTCTAGAGAAAGCAGTGTACTGTCAAGTAGTTAGTCAAGTATCTTAATGACAAAAACATTCTCTATAGTTACCAGTTTGGTTTCAGGAGATCTTACGTGACCTACACTTCCCTAATTAATCTGATAGACTACCTGAGAACTCAAATGTTGCTTGAGAATCTCATAGGTATGGTGACCTTACACTTGCAAAAGACCTTCGATGCAGTCAATCATAATATATTATGTAAGAATCTACTGGCTATTGGCATAGGTTCTGTAGATTGGTTTAAGTCCTACTTGAGCATCGGAAATAAAATTTGTCAAGATCAACAACAAAGACTCGGAAACCCTGCTGATAGCATGGGTTTCCCAAGGTAGTATTCTGGGTCCCTTACTGTTTTCTGTATTATGAGATTGACATTGCCATCAGTGTCAAGTATAAGCTTCTGTTGTATGCAGATGACAGTGCTCAGTATTAGGTAAAGACCCACAAGATATAGGTAATGAACTTTATTGTTCTATCACTATAACTGGACTCCTGCACCAAATGGGGAAAATAGATGTCCAGTGTAATGGGGAACCCATCATTTCAGTTTCGTCTGTGAAATATCTGGAAATCCTCTTTGAGCCAAGCATGTTATGAGAACTGACTGGAAACAATGTAGTAAAGACAGTGACTGCCAGGTTAACATTTGTCTATAGACAGGCACACTGTCTACCTACTGAGGCTCGCCATATGCCATATAGATTATTATTGTTTTTCATGGTACTCTGCATTAACAAAAATGAAAGACCGACTATAAATCCCCCACACTTAACCCTTGATGATGGATGGGATCAAGTTTAGAAAGAGTAATGTGGGGAGTCTGCAGAATATAGCTTGTAACCATAGTTCAATTTAGACAAGATTATGGCAAAATGAAGATGAAGGATTTGTCTTTCAGTCGGCCAAGTCAGTCGGCCAAGAAAGATGGGCGAGGGTTTAAAGAAGGTTCAGACTTCTGTGTGAAGCTTCCAAAATATTTGATAATTAAAAAGAAGACCGAGAAATTTGACATTATCACATTCAGGGATACAGGAACCAAACAAGTATAAAGCAGATGAAAATTAGACACATGTGCAACATCTGGGTATCTTTATTGTAGATGTTTCTCCATCCAGTGACTTTATCAATACAAATTCAAGGACATAATTGGAAGACAGTAAAAAAAACATAAAATAAAAAACTGTCCATCACTGAGGAATCAGCATGAAATAAATTAGACTGGTGGTAAACTAAGGCTGGGAGGCCCAGCTGCTGTGTGATAAAACAACCATTCCACTATAGTGCAGTGAAAATAAAGTTTTCATTGAACAAATATAGTGAATATCTTTTGTAAAACCTGTGTACATCTTAAGGATGAAATAAGAGTTATAAAACACAAGAAAAAGCTATTGAAGTGTGTCATGGTGTCGAGCAAATTCCTAATAATGGGGTTGATATTATGTCTCAATGTACATACAAAGGTTTGAGTTATCACATATAATGAAATGATGAGGGTACAGATACATAGTGGAAAGACCTAGTGAATCTAAATTGTTAGTGGGACGACTCACAAGGATAGTGATTCAACATAATGGATGTTTTTGTAAAGTAAAATGTGGCATCACATGTGAGAATTGCCACATCCATGTAGTTACCATCATTCACCTGGCAACATTGTTCACACGGAGAACCACATAGACCTCACTGTACCACACACACAGCCTCCAAAAACCACATACCAATAAACTTTTGTGTGAGGATCGGGAAATATACTCAAATTGAAAAAGTCTGGTACAGTGGACCCCCGAGTTACGAACACCCCAGAAATCGTACAATTATGTAAATACAGTATAATATTGTAAGTGCTTTTGTAAGTGTATTTTTAGGGGTCTGAAATGAACTAACCTACTTGACATTATTTCTTAACCCTTAAACGGTCCAAACGTATATACACGTTCTTACCGCTACTGCCCCGATTATTTTGAAAAATAAAAAAAAAATGTTTTTATAGAAATAAAGAGCACAATTTTCTAAGTGTAATAGGGTAGAAAAAAATTAGGGTCAGTACTTACCGAGATATGACACTGTGAAGTTGGCACTTGGCGATCATCTGACGGCAACATGGAGCACTGTCGCTTGCAGAAAATCTACATATTTACCGTTTTCTTCCATTTTTTTTTTTATTGTTGTTTTTTATTTTATTATAACTACAATTTATAGTAAATCTTTTGATTTCAATGTCAATTGTTGTTTATACACCAATATTATATAAAAAAATTATTATTATACTGAGACAAACACACATGTACACACTGACAGGTGATTTTGCACACCTGGCTGAATCACATTCTATTATCTACAACTATATACAAGTATTTACATGTCCCACTTATGTTTCTAGAATTCCACGAGTGTATGATACTCCATGAAGCATGGATTCATACAGAGTGCCACTCCACACTGGTGACATATGAATCATGTGTCCTTCCGCTGTTGGGGTCGTTTTGTGGTGGTAGCACACACAACACACTTTTTCTGGGAATGATTCTTCTTTGGGGTAGGTGGTATAGGTACCAGGTAGTGACAGTTAGGGATAATTCGGTATGGCACTTTCCCCACTGGCTGTGGTTGTGGTTGGGGGACAAGTCGCTGTTGAGGGCAGGTACAGGTGTGGTACCATACTTTTTTGCTATCTGTTTTACGATATTCAGGGAGAATTCTGCAAAATGTTGTTGTTTTCCAGTCTTTATTTCGTACATATTGAATGCATTGATCACTGCAATGTCTACAAGGTGGAAAAACAGTTTTATATACCACTTGTCAACTAGTCTCATATTGTTCGTATAGTCGACGACAACAGCTGGCTTGACAATACGTTCATTGGTGTCCCTGTTCACTTTGTTTGTTTGTACCATCTCGTTTCTGTGGATGGTTGACAGAAATGTTAACGTCCCGTTTGTCATGCCACGTCAGTGCCATGATGTCTTTGGCATGAAATGCTTGCACTGCACTGTCAACACTGCCACTGAACCTTGGCATATATTTCTATTCCTTCTCACTGTTCCACATATATCGGTATTGTTCACACGTAAGAAATCAGCGAGCATAGGGCTTGTATACCAGTTGTCTGTGTACAATGTATGGCCCTTGCCAAGGTATGGTTCCATCATCCTGCGAACAACATCACCAGAAATGCCCAACATGCGTCTAGTATTGTCAAGTGTGTTTCTCCCGGTGTATACAATGACATCTAACACAAGACCTGTCTCACAGTAGCACATAACAAAAAGTTTTATACCAAAGCGATTACGTTTTCTCGGTATATATTGCTTGAATGACAGGCGCCCCTTGAATAGAATCAAGGACTCGTCGACAACAACGTTCTTGAAGGGATAAAAGTATGCACTGAATTTCTGCTTCAGGTACATAAACACTTCCCTGATTTTGTATAGAAGGTCATTTCTGTTGGGCATATTCCTGTCTGAGAAGTGCAACATTCTTAGCAACAGAATGAATCTGTTGCAGGGAAGCAGGTCACGGAAGATAGGAGTACTGATAAAGTTGTCTGTGGAGCAGTAGTTATGTATATTGTTCTTATAGGTATGTGGCATAAGCATGACAGTGGCAAGGAATAAATACATTTCAGCCACTGTTGTATCTTTCCACCTGTGCAGCCGTGATGATTCCCCAACCTCTGCTGTGTTGTCCATGATATAGTGGTAATAATTGTTCGTCTGGGTCACTATCAAGTTCATTATAGGCTCATCAAAGTATAACTGGAAAAAGTCTAACTCTGTAGAGTCATTTGTTATGGGACATTCTGGCAGGATGCCACTTCCACTCACATCAAAATCAAAAGGCTGTGGCATGAATACACTTTGTGTCCACTTCCACTCACGGTCACATGGTGCAGAGTGGACCTGTGGCATGGGGGAGCAGGTGGGGGGACGGGAGTGGAGGCAGCACATGGCTGAGGGGGTGCCGGGAGGTCCTTTGTCTGTCCACCCACTGCGCCATGTGGTCCAGGCATCGTGCCACCCACCACTTCTTCCTCCATCCCAGCATATTCACCTTCATGATCACTATCAGTGGCCGGGGTTTTGGATCTTGACCTGCCACGACCCATGGGGACTGCATATGGCACACTGCCTGAACGTAGGCCAAGACGCTTAAAAGTACGCTTCAATGGCATAAAATCAATCTCATCGTCACTTACATCACTTTCACTATCACTAAAACACCGGGAAAATGATAGTTTCTTCTTGCGTAGTTGCCTATGGGAAACACTGGCCACTCCAGATGTGCTTGGCCCAGGGTCTTGAGTGGCCACACTGGCCACCCCAGAAGTGCTTGGCCTAGGGTCTGGAGTGGCCACACTGGCTACCCCAGAGGTGCTTGTCCCAGGGTCTGGTGTGGCTACAGTGGGCACCCCAGAGGTGATGGGCTAAGGGTCATCTGGGTTATCGTCGATATTTTCACTAAATCCTTGATTATTAGTGGCCACATCCTTGTCAAATCCACTAATCTCACGTTGTATATCACTTTCCTTGAATAGTAGAGTGTTAATACGACGAGGCGTGAGTGAATCACGAGGATGTGCCATGATGTTGACCCAGGATGGAGCTGAATGTAACTGGTGCTACCATGCGGTACCCAGGCAGCCAGGATTTTTTTAACCCGGCGCACACTAAGTGCGCAGACCCATTCTCTCATGTCTAGGTGACTGAGGCCTATCGCGCCAATTTTGAAGGAATGAAAAATAAAACGTAAATATACGTTTGGGGCAGTAGCGGTAAGAACGTATATATACGTCTGGACCGTTTAAGGGTTAAGGGAGTAAATTCATTCGGTAATGGCACTTGAGCAGGCTTCTGGAATGAATTTTGTTCGTTACTCGGGGGTCTACTGTATTATACTCCATAAATGTTTTTGATGGGTAGAGCTGTGCTGTATGACCCCTGTGGTTTAGCACTTTGTTTGATTATAATACAGTAATAATAATAATTTGATGGGTAGTAAATCTTGGCATTTTATACATGTGTATACCCAGTAAAGTGTCACCCTCAAACACCCCACTGCCACGTCACTGCTTGCAGAGCAGAAAGGTAAAGTGGAAATCAGGTTTTGTGGCACCCAGATTACACATAGGATATGGGCAGAATGGCAGTACAATATACATCTTTAGAACATGTGAAAAGGTCCTCTGGAAAAATCCAGGATCACATGCAACCTGTTTTTCTAAACACCATGTATCTTGTGCCGGAATAAACACTGCTTCAAAAATGAAATTCAACTAGAAAGGTGTTTCTGGATCTGCAATAAAAATATGTGGCTTTGGACAGGTTTCAGTAAAGTATACTCAGAAAGGTAATGAACAATAAGCAGGAAAATAAAGAGTCCCTCTTGGATAGTCTGTCCAAGATATATATATATAACATCAGAGGAAGGGAAAGGAGCAAAGTTTAACATACAAAATGCCCATACTACAACAGATGACTCGAAAATAAATTTGGACCCACCGAAAACAGTACAGGAAACAAAAAACTCAGCCCCTAGCCCCAGCGCTGATTCAAACTCTGCTAAAAGCTCTACCACAGTCACTACTACACTATACCACAACCACCATTACACAAAACCACTGCCTCCATTACAGATATAGTAGAGGAAGACTGCTTCGGTGGGAAAATGTTGGTCTACTTCTAGAAACAGCTGGTGGTGGTGTTACTGGCTTGGTTATTGAAGACAGTAGTGCAGTTCAAGAAACTACACAAATTGAGAATGCATCTACCACAAATTCTAGCCAACAAAAAGAAAATTAGTGTAAATTCTATGTTAGGGGCATCTGTATATATGGAATATCAGGGAAAACAAATGGGACATGAAAGTCCGAGCATCCCAAAAAATGCCGCAACCACCTGTCCAAAAAAAAGTGTGTCGTTCTACCTCGTGTAGACTCTTCCAGTCTATAATGTCTCATTCATCAGTCCTCATAAAACAATGCTACAACACCAATTGCCCTGCATACCATTTAAAAGAGAACAGAAGGTATAGAACCCATAAAACAAACCAAAGTAATTTCGATAATCCTTCTTCAAGTGATTTTACAGTGGCAGGAAACGAATGAAAGAAATGTGTTTATAACTTGGTTTTGATTATAATAATAATTACTGGAGCCTTGTTGGACTAAAGGCCCTTCAGAACCTCAAGAGGGCTATGTGAAATATGGAAGTACTGACCAGGGAAGTGGAAAATATTGAGCAGGGATGGGGGTCCCAAATACAAAAAAAAAAAAAAAAAAATCCTACTGCAAAATAGTGCATAATTCTGGCAACATGTTGATGCAATCAGCTTGTTTGTTGAAACGAGCAATATGACTTCATTTGTATTTGCTATCACAGTAGACCGTCATTTAACACGATAGTTACGTTCCTGAAAACGTGGTGTTAGATAAAATCGTGTTAGATAAACTGAAGAACTTATAAGAAAAATATGGTTACGTTCCAGGGAGTCCCAAAAAAAGCCAAACAAGTTTTTTTTAGACCAACAGATCTTACAAAAATAAGTGCTTATGTAATTTTAGTTTGTTGTCGTGATATATTACTGCTTAAGACTACAAATGCAATAGAAATAATAGTATTTCTTACCCTAAATTGTGGATAATGGTGTTTGTGGATGATTGCGAAGAGAGTGGATATGCATGGTGTGGCCCTACTGGGCTGAGGTGGATGGTTGTTGGTTGTCGGCAGAAGGGGATGGTAGAGGTTCTGGTACTAAAGTCAATGGTTGTATTGAAGTGTGCATAAATGCTGTAATAGATCTCTGGGCTCTTTTACCCTGCAATACATTATACAGCTGATGGTAAGGCATCATCAACTGGTCTAGACCCAGTTTCAAAGCACTGCTTCTAGATTTGTTATTGTATAATTATACTATTACTATTGATAAATAGTATCTACCTATCATATTTATTCCAGGATAATAATAGGTATAACATAAATAATGTAGAAACATGATAAAGATGCATAAATTAATAAAAACTACATATAAGAACATAAGAAAGAAGGAACACTGCAGCAGGCCTACTGGCCCATGTGAGGTAAGTCCAAGTCTCCAACTGGCTTAAGCCAATGCCCCGACCCATCCTGGTCAGGTTACATTCACTTAAGCAAGGAGCACGGCATCTGACCTAGTAGCACAAGCTAGTCAGGACCAACTCACACTCACCTGCACCCCACCTGGAGTTAACCCTCTCCAGGTAGTCATGTCACTTCCACTTAAGGAATTAGTACACCATCTGACCTAGTAGCAAAAGCTAGTCAGATCCAACTCACACCCACCCACACCCACTCATGTATTTATCTAACCTATTTTTAAAACTACACAACGTCTCAGCCCTATGATGGTACTCCGGAGTTTGTTCCACTCATCCACAACTCTATTACCAAACCAGTGCTTTCCTATATCCTTCCTGAATCTGAACTTTTCTAACTTGAAACCATTGCTGCGAGTCCTGTCTTGGCTGGATATTTTCAGCACGCTATTTACGTCCCCTTTATTTATTCCTGTTTTCCATTTATACACCTCAATCATATACCCCCTAATTCTACGCCTTTCTAGAGAGTGCAGATTCAAGGCTATTACATCCTCAGGTTCATGGCCTGTTAACCTGAGTGTAAAAGGGAGCTTGAAGCAAAGAAACACAGTAGAAAATGCTTTGAATTTGTATTTCCTTTACCAAGCAATGATTATATAAGACTTTTGTCTTTTCCTTCACCAAGTAAATAGAAAAGGGCTTTTTACACATATGTACACTACATACAGAAAGAGTAGTGTTAGTGCATGCCATGGTTGTCAAGGCAAAATAGCAGCAAAAAGACAGAGACAACCTTCCACAACCAGCTCAATGCAGGAATTCCAATGACAAACTGTGAGTGGTATCCACGTCACTTTGTCATTGTCAAACTCGCATTACAATTGGCTGAACCGAGTCATTGATTTGATGATGGAGCCCCATCTCAAACCCTTAACGATGGTTCACTGGTTGGAGGGGAGCCTATGTGGGTGTGTTTAACATGCTCCAAATAAAGATTATGTACTCTTTGCATGCAACACGCCCACCCCAAGAGGGCTCAGGACTAGGCTTCCACCTCAAATAGGTAGAGTGCCGCCATGGCACATTATAATAATGGGACCGTCTTTCCCTTCAACCATTCCGCTCATTAGATAAAGCTAAACTTTTCTCGAGACATAAAGTCCGGCTTTAAACTTAAGAGTGAGACAGCAGACTGGTAGGGCTAGTGTAGGTCCAAGGTGCCTGCAGGTCGGTAGCAGGGCACCTCCCTGCTAAAAAACCCACTAGGGGGAAAAAAAGGGCTGGTTCCACCCAAAGTCCCTAACAACCTAAGTGCAATGACTTCTGGACAACACATCCGCTAGTGTGTTATATTCGCCAGCGATGTGTATAATTTTTACATTGTAGGGTTGCAACCTAATACTCCAACGTATGAGTCTTGTATTGTTGTTTTTCATGTGTTGGATATACACCAGAGGGTTGTGGTCGCTGTAGATGGTGACCACCTGTGAGGACTGGCCCATGTAGACATAAAAATGCTCCAATGCCAGTAGTAGAGCCAGGGCCTCCTTCTCTATAGTGGAGTAGGCCCTCTGGTGTGGTAAATATTTGGCTGAATGGTAGGCCACAGGCTGCAACCCATCATCCCCAGATTGCAGAAGCACTGCCCCCACCCCAGACTCACAAGCATCTGCCTGCAAAAAGAAAGGTTTTGAAAAGTCTGGAGACAAAAGAATGGGTGCAGTAAAAAGTAATCTCTTTGCTTTCGTAAAAGCATCTTGACATTCTAGGGTCCAATTAAAGGGAACTTTGTGACTGGTAAGTGAGGTTAGAGGTGCAACAATATCTGCAAAATTTTTACAGAATCTTCTGTAAAACCTACCATCCCTAGAAAACGTTGAAGGGATTTCCTGTCAGGGGGTACTGGATAATTTTTAATGGCCAGAATTTTTGCAAATTTTGGAGCCACTTTGCCACTACCTACTGCATGGCTCAAAAAATTAATAGTAGATTGGCCATAGGATGACTTTGATAAATTAACAGTTAAATGAAAACTCTGAAAGGTCTCAAAGAGAGCCTTAAGCCTAAACATATGTTGGTCCCAAGTGTCTGACACAACAACTATATCATTTAGGTAAGCGGCCGTACCTTCAAATCCTTTAATAGCCTGATGGATAAGTCTCTGGAATGATGCAGGCGAGTTTTTCATTCCGAAGGGGGTCACTGTATACTGATAATGACCTCCTGGAATTACGAAGGCAGAGATTTCCTTTGCTTTATCTGTTAAAGGTATTTGATAGAAACCTCTAAGGAGGTCTAATTTGGATACAAAAGTAGCCTTACCCACAAAGTCGATTACGTCATCCAGACGTGGCAGAGGATAGGCATCTGCAACTGTGACCTCATTCACCTTACGGTAGTCTGTACACATTCGAAACCCTCCATCAGCTTTGTTAACAAGGATGCATGGTGAAGCCCACGGACTAGATGACTCCTCCACTAACCCATGCTCTAATAGAAATTCTACCTCCTGCTGAAGTAGCCTCTGTTTTTCAGGATTAGCTCTGTAGGGGAGAGTTTAATAGGTTTAGAGTTTCCAACATCTACATCATGATATCCTAATGTACATTTTTTCGGCACATCCGAAAAAATATCAGGATAAGACTTTAGGAGCGCAGTTAAATTAGTTACTTGAGACTTGGTCAAACTCAATATTAAAGGGTTAGGGTCCTTGAGGAGGACCGAATTTGGAAGCTTTACATTAATCTCAGAGTGCAAAGAGTCCAGGGTCATCAGAGGCAGAGGACAGAGTCATTACTGGGACTTTATCTGGTGTATTAAAGGCTTTAATTTGATTAATGTGGTAAAATTTGCTTTTTGAGGTCTTGTCAAGGGAAGATACCACATAATTTACATCAGATAATTTACTTACGATTTGCATTGGTCCCGTAAATCTAGCTTTCAAGGTGTGGCCAGGTATAGGCTCCTGTACCAACACCTTATCTCCTGGATGGAAGGAGCGAAATTTTGAGTTTCTGTCATACCTCTGTTTCATCTGAGCTGCCTTCAAGTTAACCTTAGCCAACTGACGTGCTACCTGCAACCTTGAAGAAGGGTTGTAGAGGGTTGTGGAGGCGTCTTCTCCCATCCATCCTTCTTTGAGCACACGTAGAGGACCTCGTACATTGTGCCCAAATATCAGCTCAAAAGGACTGTACTCTGTAGACTCTTGCACAGTTTCTCTCATTGCGAATAACAACAGAGGAAGTGATTCATCCCAGTCTGTAGGAAAATGCATGCTGAATATTTTCATCATTGTTTTTAACGTCTGATGGAATTGTTCCAAGGCGCATTGGGACTGAGGATGATAGACAGTGGATAGGTTATGAACTATTCCTAGCCTAGTTAATGCTTCCCTAAATACTTTGGCAGTGAAGTTAGTACCTTGATCACTTTGAATAGATTTAGGAATTCCAAAGCAAGAGATAAACTTAGTTAAAGCTTTAAGGATTACTTTAGTGTTAATACTGCGCATAGGAACTGCCTCTGGATATCTAGTTACTCTATCCATGATTGTGAATAAGTATTGATTTCCAGACTTAGCTTTAGGTAGTGGACCTACACAATCTATTATTAATTCTGAAAAAGGGTCTCCATTAACAGGAATGGGATGGAGAGGTGCAGGTTTAATGGGGTGTCCAGGTTTCCCGACCTGCTGACATTCTGGACAACAGCGAATATGATTCTTTACATCTTACCTTAACTTTGGGCAAGAGAACTCCTTTGTTATTCGGTATTGAGTTTTGGTAATTCCCAAATGGCCTCCTAAAAAAAGAGTTATGGGCTATTTTTAGTATCTGAGACCTAAACTTTCTGGGAACCACTAACTTATCTGTTTGCTGTTTTCCCTCCACCTCCTTACCAGTTTCAGTGCAGACTAAGTAGTTATTTTTTAAGAGATATTTGACCGGGTGACCCGAAGTGGATTTACCCATAGCTGCCTCAAAAGCGGAGTTTAGTAATTCAAATTCAAATTCAAATTTTTTATTTCATGTAATACAAGGTGGGGGGTACTTACAGTTATAATTTAAAGTTGATATTACAAGATGGCCAATAATATGCCTAGGTATGCCTAGGCTTTTCAGGCAGTCTTATGATAGGTCTTACTCAATAGCTACACAATGAATATACAGATTGTAAGGTTAGGTTAGGTTAAGTTTACAAAATTTAGGCACTGGAATTTAAACATTGAGAATTTAACAATTAGTATAAGAAGTTAGCAATTAGTTTATATATTAATGATAAAGGTGATATATTGGCATAATATAGTTTCTATATTGGAGTGTCTTAGGCAAACTTAATAATAATAATAATAATAATAATAATTTTTATTTCAATGCATGTTACAAGTGTACAATGTTATTGGTAGTTACAATTATAAAACAATTATAAAACTGTAATGCAAGGAGAGCCACTGGCATGCCATGGCATTAGGGGCAGTTTATTCTAGAGACTTATTCACTAAGTACTTAATGCTAAAGAAATTGATTGAGTTTATTCTAGTTCTGTATTATTTAAATTATTAAATGGTTATACATACTATTAAAAGACAATACAAGAGAAATTGGTTGAGTTTAATCTAGTTGTATAATTTATTTCAAATTACAGTATGTTGATGCTATACTAGTATAATAACAATACTAGAAATAGTTTTTAGAGTTTCTTCTAGATATATATTTTATTTCAAATTAAGAAAATGATGATACTATAAGATTTTAAATGACAATATGATGATATGAAATTGCAACAAGTGTTAAGGAGGATGAACATATCAAATTGAGATCATCTTAAGTAAAATAATATTGGGTTTGAAAGTTTGTTACAGTATGAGTATTTAGTATAGGGTGAGTAGGTGATTTTTGAGAAGAGTCTTGAATTGATTTTCAGACAAGGTTAACTTGATATTTACTGGTAATGAATTCCAGATTCTGGGGCCCTTTATGTGCATAGAATTTTTACATTGGTTAGTATGGACTCGGGGTATGTCAAATAGTGATCTGTGTCTTGTGTCATGTTCGTGGGACCTATTAAAGTTGTTGAGGAGAATTCTGAGCGCAGGGTTGATATTAGCATGTAGAGTTTTATGTATGTAGAAGGCACATGAATAGGTATGAATATTTTTTATGGTGAGTAGTTTTAAGGTTCTGAATATAGGTGGAGTATGCTGTCTAGAGTGGGAATTTGTTATCATCCTGACTGCAGCCTTTTGCTGGGTTATGAGTGGTTTAAGGTGATTTAATGTTGTTGAGCCCCATGCACAGATTCCATAGGTGAGATAAGGGTAGATAAGAGAATGATATAGTGCAATGAGAGCTGGTTGAGGCACATAATAGCGTATCTTAGATAATATACCTACTGTCCTTGAGATTTTCTTGGAAATTTGTTGTATGTGTGTTTGGAATTTAAGACTACTGTCAAGGTGGATTCCTAGGAATTTTCCTCTGTGAGCCTTGTGATGGGTGAACCATTTAGCGTTATGTTAAGTGGAACATTTGCAGCTTTGTTTCCAAACTGAATGTAGTAGGTCTTGTCCGTATTGAGAGTAAGCTTATTTGTCATCATCCATGTTGATATTTTCTGTAATTCGGCATTAACTGTGTTGGCTAGTACGACTGGATTTGGGTGAGAGAAGACATATGTTGTGTAATCTGCAAACAAAATGGGTTTGAGTAGTTGTGATGCATTCGGTAGGTCATTTATGTAAATGAGGAACAGGAGTGCCCCAGGACCTACCTTGAGGGACACCGACTGTAATTTGTTTGTGGAAGAGTTCTCTCCATTTGTGTTCACGTACTGACTTCTGTTGCTAGGTACGACTTTAGGTAGTTGAGGTGCCCTAATACCATAGTGCGCTAATTTTGTGAGCAATAAATCATGGTCGACTGTATCAAATGCTTTCGTAGGTCTATGAAGATTCCAGCGGAACTTCTTCTTCTCAGAGCGGTGTATATTAATCTAACATGTTGTTATAGCATCGTTGTGCTCTTGCTGGTCCTGAATCCAAATTGACAGAGGTTTAGCACATTGTGTGAGACGAGGTAGGAATAGATCTGTTTATGAATTAATTTTTCGAAGATTTTAGAAAGCAGCAATAGTTGTATTAGAATTTTGGTTAGATTGTGCAAAATAAGGGAATCACAGATATCAATAATGTATTTGCTGTGGTTAGTAATGTGCAAATTAAGGAGAATCACAGATATCAATACGTGTATTTTGCTGTGGATATGTGCAAGATAAAGTAGTTTTCGTATGGTTAGCTACCGGTCTGGGTGTGTAAGTGAGATAAGATGTTTTTTAACGGTGCTTTTGAAAATGGAGGTTGTGTCTGCAGTTCTAAAGTTTTCAGGCAGAGAGTTCCAGATTTTAGGCCCTTTTATGCGCATTGAATTTTTGTATAGATTTAGTCGGACACGGGGGATGTCAAAGAGATGTTTATGTCTGGTATTATGTCTATGGGTCCTGTCACAACTGTCAAGAAAGTGTTTTAGCTCAGGGTTAAAGTTGGAATTAATGGTTCTATAAATGTAGATAGCAGAGTAGTAAGTATGGATGTTCTGGACAGTGAGTAGGTTTAGGTCTTTGAAGAGTGGGGGTGTGCTGCCTAGCATTGGATTGTGTGATAATTCTTACTGCGGCTTTTTGTTGGGTTATTATTGGCTTTAGGTGGGTAATTGCTGTTGATCCCCATGCACAAATGGCATATGTGAGGTAGGGATAGATGAGTGAGTAGTATAGTGTGAGTAGGGCTGATTGTGGTACATAATACCGTTGTTCCACCCGAAAGGACAGTCTTTCAGGCATGGAAATAGAGACATCTGGCAATCCTGCAACCCTGGAATAGGAAGGCTTGATCTGGGGCTGTTCACTAAATTTATGAGGCTCTGGCCAGTTTTCTTCGTAAAACAAATTGGTCAGTCCGAGATCAGAGTCGTCCAAGGACGAGTTGACATTCTCATCAGACATCACTTTGGATTGTGCCCGAGTTATGGCCAACATCGGGGAAGAATTAATCATTATGGGTTCTATACATTTAGTAGACTCATGTTATTACCCAGTAATAGTGTTGCATCCTTCATGGGAAATTCATCTGAGACACCAACAATCAAATACCCAGTGTAGTATTTACTTTGCACGTATATTTGATGTAAAGGGACAGAAAATACTGCTCCTCCAAAAGCTTCTAACAGAACTGAGGACTGCAAAGAGGTTTGTTCAGAAAGGGGAAGTACTCCCTCTCTTATAAGTGAGCAATATGCTCCAGTATCCCTAAAGGTTCTAACTTCCTTTTTCTCTGAATGTTCCTGAAGGGATATATGACAAGTGCTATAATAGGGGGCCATCCCCTTCTCTACTTCTTCCTGGAACATGTCATTAGGGACATTACTAATTTTCCCTAATGGTTGGGGTTTACTTGGACAATTGGGCCTGATGTGACCAGGCTTATTACACAGAAAGAATATCACCTCAGCTTTAACTTTGGCTCCTCGTTGATTTTGTGGCTTACGCCACTCTGGATACTGCCGCCTCGAATCACAATGTTGAGTAGTTTGAGATCGCTCACCAGGTTGACCATGAGTGAAGTAACGCTGCTCACCAGGTGATTTAGTTGACTGCTGACGAGATTCACCTTCATCTTGACCTTTAGTTCTCCACTCAGGAACTTTTCTTTGACGATCTCTGCTCATACCAGGCTGTTGAGGAAAGAGATAAGACTGCTCAGACAAGGAGCGGTTAGTTTCAAAAGTATCAGCCAACCTGGCTGCTTCCAATGCCATAGGAAAGGAATGATCTTGCAGAAAGACTCGAACCTCTGGACTAACAGACTCCAGCAGGTTGTCCACCAAGATGAGCTGCTTCAAATTTTCAAAATCAACGACACCACTTGCCTTGTACCACTTTGTAAAGCCCTGGTCTGCTGTCTCACAAAGTCAACGTAAGACTGACCCAACTGCCTTCTGCCGAGTTTGAATTCTTTCCTATACTTGGCAGGAATACATTGATAAGCCCCAAGAACAGTGGTTTTTCACAGTGTGATAGTTACCATAGTCTTCATTACCCAGGATGGACGTAAATTCTTGTGCCTTACCAAACAACGCAGTATGCACCAGTGACGCCCAATGAACCTCCGGCCACCCTAAAGCTCGAGCCTGGTTTTCAAATGCTTCAAAAAACTGTTCAGGCTCTGCTTCAACAAAACGAGGAACAAACTGTACTGTCCTTTGCAAATTGAAGTCATCTATAGTCTGATGGAATTGTCTCCTCTCCTTCTCACTATCAAACTCCTCCTTAGCAAATGCACGCTGTTCTTTAGTTTGTTCAAGAGTGAGTCTGGCTAGTTCAAGTGCCAATGAACTAGACTCGCCTGTCGATAACCCCACACCTGTGACTTGCTGGTTTTGCTCAGGAGTTTTGTCTCTCCCATTTTGAAGAAACCTTAATGGTGACCTATGGTTAACAGCTCCGGTATTGGGAGAAACATGAGACTGATATGCCATAGTTTCAGTTTGTAGTTTACTCCTTATAATATCACGCAGCTGAGCAGCAGTAAGGGTATGCTGGTAGTCAACACCAATAGAACGAGCGATACGTCAACAACGCTGTAGAGAGAGTTTGGGCAACTTTAGAAGAGTGAACTCAGACACTAATCGTCTGACTCGAATAGGTGGCATTAACCCCCAACTTAACACGCTGTAGCACTATGCACGGTACGACTTGCAGTATACTCATACGATAGCAGAGCTGACACGCAATAGCAAAGCCAATATGCACACACACAATAGCAAGGCTGACACGCAATAACAAACCAAATTGCAGATACTCACAATAGCAGGCTGACCATAGCGAAATGAATGCAAAGACGACACACAAAATTCGTGAAGCGTTGGCAAAGCGTAAGCAATGCCAGATAGCAAGCCATCTAGATACAAGACTAACTCCTGCTCGAACTTCAACTCTATAAATGAAATTGAGAGAAACACAAAGTATTTCTTTTCTTATGCCAAATCAAAGTCGAGAACAACATCCAGTATTGGGCCCCTACTAAAACGAGATGGGTCCTACACAGGTGACAGCAAGGAAATGAGTGAGTTACTAAAGTACCAGTATGACTAAGTCTTTAGCGAGCCGCTAACCAGACTGAAAGTTGAAGACCTAAATGATTTTTTTATAAGAGTGCCACAGAACCTGGTAGATGCAAGCCTATCTGACATTACCCTGACGCCACATGACATTGAAAAGGCGATAAATGACATGCCAATGCACTCCGCTCCAGGCCCTGACTCATTAAACTCAGTGCTCATCACGAAGGAGGGAGCATGGACACTGGGTTCGTCCAGCAGTTACTAGAAACAACAGACATAGCCCCACTCCACAAAGGCGGCAGTAAAGCAATAGCAAAGAACTACAGACCAATAGCGCTAACGTCCCATATCATAAAATCTTTGAAAAGGTTCTAAGACGCAAGATCGCCACTCATCTAGACAACGATCACTAACTCAACCCAGGGTAGCATGGGTTTAGAGCAGGTCGCTCCTGTCTGTCCCAACTACTGGACCACTACAACAAGGTCCTGGATGCTCTAGAAGACAAACAGAATGCAGATGTTATATACACAGACTTTGCAAAAGCCTTTGATAAGTGTGACCATGGTGTGATAGCACACAAAATGCATGATAAAGGAATAACAGGAAAAGTTGGTAGATGGCTCTATAATTTCCTAACAAGTAAAACACAAAGAGTAGTAGTCAACACAGTAAAGTCTGAGGTGGCTACGGTGAAAAGCTCTGTTCCACAAGGCACAGTACTCGCTCCCATCCTGTTCCTCATCCTCATATCGGACATAGACAGGGATATCAGCCACAGCGGCTACAGGAGGTTAATATCTCTGAAATACGTAAAGAGACACTAGTCAGAGAAATAGCAAACATTGAATTAAAACTAAAGGAATCTTACAGGAATCAAGAGACACGGGAAGAACTAAAAGCCATAAATGAAATTGAAAGAAACCCAAAGTTTTTCTTTTCCTATGCAAAATCAAAGTCGAGAACAACAACCAGTATTGGGCCCCTACTTAAACGGGATGGGTCCTACACAGATGACAGCAAAGAAATGAGTGAGTTACTTAAGTCCCAGTATGACTCAGTTTTTAGCGAGCCACTAACCAGAGTGAAAATCGAAAACCTAAATGAATTTTTTATGAGAGTGCCACAGAATTTGACAGACGCATGCCTTTCTGACATCACCACGACGCCAAATGACTTCGAAAAGGCAATAAATGACATGCCCATGCACTCTGCTCCAGGCCCAGACTCATGGAACTCCGTTTTAATCAAGAACTGCAAGAAGCCCCTGTCACATGCTTTTAACATCTTATGGAGAGGGAGCATGGACACTGGGATCGTCCCGCAGCTACTAAAAACAACAGACATAGCCCCGCTCCACGAAGGGGGCAGTAAAGCAATAGCAAAGAACTACAGACCAATTGCCCTAACGTCCCATATCATAAAAGTCTTTGAAAGGGTTCTAAGACGCAAGATCGCCACCCATCTTGATACCTATCAATTGTACAACCCAGGACAGCATGGGATTAGAGCAGGCCGCTCCTGTCTGTCCCAACTACTGGACCACTACAACAAGGTCCTGGATGCTCTAGAAGATAAACAGAATGCAGATGTTATATACACAGATTTTGCAAAAGCATTTGACAAGTGTGACCATGGTGTAATAGCACACAAAATGCGTGATAAAGGAATACCAGGAAAAGTAGGTAGATGGATCTATAATTTCCTAACATGTAGAACACAAAGAGTAGTAGTCTGAGGCAGCTACTGTGAAAAGCTCTGTTCCACAAGGCACAGTACTAGCTCCCATCCTATTCCTCATCCTCATATCAGACATTGACAGGGATATAAGCCACAGTGCTGTGTCTTCCTTTGCAGATGACACCCGAATCTGTATGACAGTGTCCACCATTGAAGACACGGCTAGACTCCAATCAGACATAAACCAAATCTTTAAATGAGCTGCAGAAAACAATATGAAGTTCAATGACGAGAAATTTAAATTACTCAGATACGGAAAACCTGAAGAAATTAAAATCTCATCGGAGTACAAAACTAATTCCAACCACACAATAGAGCAAAAAACTAATGCCAAAGACCTGGGAGTGATCATGTCAGAGGATCTCACCTTCAAGGACCATAACAAAGTAGCAAATGCATCTGCTCGAAAAATGACAGGATGGATAATGAGAACCTTCAAAACCAGGGATGCCAAGCCCATGTTGACACTTTTCAGGTCGCTTGTTCTAGCTAGGCTGGAATATTGCTGCACACTAACTGCACCTTTCAAGGCAGGTGAAATTGCTGACCTTGAAAATGTACAGAGAACCTTCACGGCACGCATAACTGCAATAAACCTCCTCAATTACTGGGAACACTTGAAGTTCCTAAACCTGTACTCTTTGGAACGCAGGCGGGAGAGATACATTATTATATACACTTGGAAAATCCTAGAGGGATTAGTACCAAACTTGCACACGAGTGTCACTCCCTACGAGAGCAAAAGACTCGGCAGATGATGTACCATCCCCCCAATGAAAAGCAGGGGTGCCACTAGCACGTTGAGAGACAACACAATAAGTGTCAGGGGCCCAAGACTGTTCAACTGCCTCCCAGCATACATAAGGAGGATTACCAATAGACCCCTGGCTGTCTTCAAGCAGGCACTGGACAGGCACCTAAAGTCGGTGCCTGACCAGCCAGGCTGTGGTTCGTATGTTGGACTGCGTGCAGCCAGCAGTAACAGCCTGGTTGATCAGGCTCTGGTCTAACATGAGGCCTGGTCACAGACCGGGCCGCAGGGGCGTTGACACCCGGAACTCTCTCCAGGTAAACCTACCTCAACTCCTGCTCAACTCCAAATTCAACTCCGGGACAGGCTACCCATGTTACATCCTCAGGTTCATGGCCTGTTAACCTAAATGTAAAAGGGAGCTTGGAGCAAAGAAACACAGTAGAAAATGCTTTGAATTTGTTTTTCCTTTACCAAGCAATGATTATATAAGACTTTTGTCTTTTCCTTCACCAAGTAAATAGAAAAAGGCTTTTTACACATATGTACACTATATACAGAAAGAGTAGTGTTAGTGCACGCCATGGTTGTCAAGGCAAAACAGCAGCAAAAAGACAGAGACAACCTTCCACAACCAGCTCAATGCAGGAATTCCAATGACAAACTGTGAGTGGTATTCACTTCACCTTTGTCATTGTCAAACTCGCATTATAATTGGCTGAACCGAGTCGTTGATTTGATGATGAGGCCCCATCTCAAACCCTTAATGATGGTTCGTTTGTTGGAAGGGAGCCTATGTGGGTGTGTTTAATATGCTCCAAATAAAGGTTACGTACTCTTTGCATGCAACAAAGGCCCTCAGTCTAACCTAATAGGGAAGATATCTGATACATGGGATCAACTTTGTCATCCTCCTCTGTACGTTTTCCAGTGCATTTATATCCAGAACTGTGCAGCATAATCTAAATGAGGCCTAACCAAAGATATATAGAGTTGAACAACCTGAGGATTTCTATTATTTATACTTCTTGATATGAAGCCAAGGATTCTGTTAGCTTTATTGCGAACACTTATGCACTGTTGTCTTGGTTTCAGATTACTTGCTTTATAATTTGTTCATGAGTGCAACCATGTACAGACGTAAGTAAATTTACTTACATGATTCATTACCTTGTAACTAGTGAATTAATTACCATTGTACCTTGTTCAGCTATCAAAACTTTGGGGCCCAGTCTCTGGACCCTATATATACCTCTGTAATCTGCAAATACCTTTGTAACTTTTCATGATTGTGACCATCTGAGTTCATTACCTTTGTAACTTGCTCAGCTCTCAAACTTTGAGGTCCAGTCCCTGGACCCATTATGTACCTCTGTAATCTTTTGACTACCGCCCACAGGATGGGTATGGGGTGCATAATAAAGATATCAAACTAACTAACTTCAGATTACTACTAACCAGAACTCCTAAATACTTCTCGCAATCACAAGTAATAAGATCTACATTATTCAGTTTATATGTGGCATGGTTATTGTCCTGCCCAACATTTAGAACTTTGCATTTGTCTACATTAAACTGCATCTGCCACTTCTCTGACCACTGCATCAGTCTATTTAAATCATCCTGGAGTGCTCTAATGTTCTCATTAGAATGAATTGGACGGCCTATTTTGGTGTCATCAGCAAATTTGCTTATGTTGCTATTTATTCCCTCATCTATGTCGTTTATGTAAATTGTAAACAAACCTGACCCCTGTGGAACATCGCTTGAGACGTGCCCCCATTCTGATTTCTCTCTATTTATGCAAACTCTCTGCCGCCTATTTGTCAACCATGCCTCTACCTAGGAAAAAGTTTCTCCTCCTATTCCGTGTGCCTTAAGTTTCCTCAGTAGCCTCTGATGTGGAACTTTATCGAAAGCCTTACTGAAGTCCATACACACAATATCATATTCATTACCATGATCTACCTCCTCAAACACCTTAGTGAAAAAAGTAAGACAGGAACACCCCTTAGTAAAACCGTGTTGAGATTCATTAATCAATTTATGCTTTTCAAGATGGCTACGAATTGCCTCGGCAATTATTGATTCCATAAATTTACCAACTATGGAGGTAAAGCTTATTGGTCTATAATTCGAAGCTAAGGACCTGTCACCTGCCTTGTAAATAAGCATTACATTTGCCCTTTTCCACTTGTCTGGCACTATGCCAGTTTGTAGGGATATATTGAAAATATTTGCCAGAGGTTTGCTAAGTTCCACGGTACATTCCTTTAAAACTCTTGCAAACAGTTCATCAGGGCCTGGGGATTTGTTAGGTTATAATTTCTCTATTTGTCTGAGGACCATGTCACTAGTTACCCCAATCGAGCATAGTCTATTATCTTCCTGTTCAACATAATTTATTATTTCTGGAATTCTGCTAGTATCTTCCTGAGTAAAAACTGAGAGGAAGTAAGTATTGAAAATTTCACACATATCCTTATCACTGTCCGTGATCTGTCCTGAGTTACTCTTAAGTGGCCCTTTCTTGTCTCTAATCTTATTTCTGTATACCTGAAAGAACCCTTTTGGGTTAGTCTTCGAATCCCTTGTGACCTTAGCCTCATAATCCCTTTTTGCTTTTCTTATTCCTTTTTTTATTTTTATCTTTAATTGAAAATATTGATTTCTTATCTGTTCATTCCCTCTTTTGATGAGCCTATATATGCCTATCTTTTGACCAATGAGATGTCTTAATCTATTGTTCATCCATTTAGGATCATTTTTGTTAGATCTAATTTCCCTACTCGGAACAAAAGTTGTTTGGGCAGCTAGAACTATGCTCTGGAAAACGTCATATTGGTAACCAAAACCACCTACCTGACCCGTAGTCAGGTCATCCCAATTACCTGGAGTTTACCTGGAGAGAATTCCAGGGGTCAACGCCCCCGCGGCCCGGTCTGTGACCAGGCCTCATGTTAGACAAGAGCCTGATCAACCAGGCTGTTACTGCTGGCCGCACGCAGTCCAACATACGAACCACAGCCTGGCTGGTCAGGTACCGACTTTAGGTGAGTGTCCAGTGCTTGCTTGAAGACAGCCAGGGTTTGTTGGTAATCCCCCTGATGTATGCTGGGAGGCAGTTAAACAATCTTGGGCCCCTGACACTTATTGTGTTGTCCCTCAACGTGCTAGTGGCACCCCTGCTTTTCATTGGGGGGATGTTACATCGCCTGCCGAGTCTTTTGCTTTCGTGTGCAAGTGTATATAATAATGTATCTCTCCCGCCTGCGTTCCAAAGAGTACAGGTTTAGGAACTTCAAGCGTTCCCAGTAATTGAGGTGGTTTATCGCAGGTATGCGTGCCGTGAAGGTTCTCTGCCCATTTTCAAGGTCAGCAATTTCACCCACCTTGAAAGGTGCAGTTAGTGTGCAGCAATATTCCAGCCTAGATAGAACAAGCGATCTGTAAAGTGTCAACATGGGCTTGGCATCCCTGGTTTTGAAGGTTCTCATTATCCATCCTGTCATTTTTCTAGCAGATGTGATTGCTACGGTGTTATAGTCCTTGAAGGTGAGATCCTCTGACATGATCACTCCCAGGTCTTTGACATAAGTTTTTCGCTCTATTGTGTGGGTGGAATTAGTTTTGTACTCCGATGAGATTTTAATTTCCTCACGTTTTCCGTATCTGAGTAATTTAAATTTCTCATCATTGAACTTCATATTGTTTTCTACAGCTCATTTAAAGATTTGGTTTATGTCTGCTTGGAGTCTTGCAGTGTCTTCAACGGTGGACACTGTCATACAGATTCGGGTGTCATCTGCAAAGGAAGACACGGCACTGTGGCTTATTTCCCTGTCTATGTCCGATATGAGGATGAGGAAGAGGATGGGAGCGAGTACTGTGCCTTGTGGAACAGAGCTTTTCACAGTAGCTGCCTCAGACTTTACTCTGTTGACTACTACTCTTTGTGTTCTACTTGTTAGGAAATTATAGATCCATCTACCAACTTTTCCTGTTATTCCTTTATCACGCATTTTGTGTGCTATTACACCATGGTCACACTTGTCAAAGGCTTTTGCAAAGTCTGTGTATATAACATCTGCATTCTGTTTGTCTTCTAGAGCATCCAGGACCTTGTTGTAGTGGTCCAGTAGTTGGGACAGACAGAAGCGACCTGCTCTAAACCCGTGCTGCCCTGGGTTGTGCAATTGATGGGTATCAAGATGAGTGGCAATCTTGCTTCTTAGAACCCTTTCAAAAAATTTTATGATATGGGACGTTAGCGCTATTGGTCTGTAGTTCTTTGCTATTGCTTTACTACCCCCTTTGTGGAGTGGGGCTATGTCTGTTGTTTTTAGTAACTGTGGGACGACCCCAATGTCCATGCTCCCTCTCCATAGGATGTTAAAAGCACGTGATAGGGGCTTCTTGCAGTTCTTGATGAACACAGAGTTCCATGAGTCTGGGCCTGGAGCGGAGTGCATGGGCATGTCATTTATTGCCTTTTCGAAGTCATTTGGCGTCAGGGTGATGTCAGATAGGCATGCGTCTCTCAAGTTCTGTGGCACTCTCATAAAAAAATAATTTAGGTCTTCGATTTTCAGTCTGGTTAGCGGCTCGCTAAAAACTGAGTCATACTGGGACTTAAGTAACTCATTCATTTCCTTGCTGTCATCTGTGTAGGACCCATCTCGTTTAAGTAGGGGCCCAATACTGGTTATTGTTCTCGACTTTGATTTTGCATTAGAAAAGAAATGCTTTGGGTTTCTTTCAATTTCATTTATGGCTTTTAGTTCTTCCTGCGTTTCTTGATTCCTTTTAGATTCCTTTAGTTTTAATTCGATGTTTGCTATTTCTCTGACTAGTGTTTCCCTTCGTATTTCAGATATATTGGCCTCTTGTAGCCGCTCTGTTATTCTTTGCCTTCGCCTGTATAGGGAGCGCCTCTCTCTTTCTAGTTTGCATCTTCTCCTCCTTTTCCTTAAGGGAATTTGCCTTGAGCAAACCTCAAGTGCCACAGAGTTAATTTGTTCTAGACATAGGGTAAGATCCGTGATGCTAAGGCTATCTTCCCAGTTTATATCATTTAGGACTTGGTTTACTTGGTCCCACCTTATGTTTTTGTTATTGAAGTTGAATTTGGAGAAGGCTCCATCGCAGCTGATCGTATTTTGTTGATCTGGGGCTCCCCGCATGCATGTCTGGACCTCTATTATGTTGTGATTTGAGTATATTGTTTTTATATGATGACATTTCGTATCAGATCATCATTGTTGGTGAAGATGAGGTCCAGCGTATTCTCTAATCTTGTGGGTTCTACTATTTGCTGGTTTAAGGTGAATTTGGTGCAGAGATTTAAAAGTTCATGTGTGTGTGAGTTTTCATCTGAGCTGCCTCCTGGTGTTATCTCTGCTACCACATTGTTTGCAATGTTCCTCCATTTTAGGTGCCTTAAGTTGAAATCCCCCAGGAGCAAGATGTTGGGGGCAGGATCTGGAAGATTTTCTAGACAGTGGTCAATTTTCATAAGCCGTTCCTGGAATTGTTGCGACGTTGCATCTGGGGGTTGTATACAACCACGATGACCAGGTTTTGATTCTCGATCTTTATTGCTAATACTTCAACTACATCATTTGAGGCATTTAGTAGTTCTGAACATATAAGTGACTCTGTGATATACAGGCCAACTTCCCCTTTTTGCCTATTCACTCTGTCACACCTGTATAGGTTGTAGCCTGGGATCCATATTTCATTGTCCAAGTGATCTCTTATGTGGGTCTCCGTGAAATCCGCAAACATAGCATTTGACTTTGTAAGCAGTCCACGAATGTAAGGTATCTTGTTGTTTGTTGCTGTTTTTAGACCGTGTATATTTGCAAAGATGAATGTCGTTGGATTGGTGGTATAGGGGGTCTTTTTTTCCTGGCACTAATATCTGTTGTATTGGAGTGGAGGCTATTGACTGTGATTCCACTCCAGAAATGATTGCAGTTAGTTAGTTAGTTTGATATCTTTATTATGCAGCCCATACCCATCCTGTGGGCTTTAGTCAAAAGATTACAGAGGTACATAATTGGTCCAGGGACTGGGCCCCAAAGTTTTGATAGCTGAACAAGGTACAGAGGTAATGAATTCACTAGTTACAAGTTAATGAATCATGTAAGTAAGTAAATTTACTTACGTCTATACATGGTTGCAATCATGAACAAATTATAAAGCAATGAGCAATCTATTAGTCTATTGCAGTTGGTGTACAATTTCTGTCATTTCCTGCCATTTTTTTTTCCTTCCTGGCACTAAAAAACCTCTCTCTCTGGAGTGGCTGTGGCTACCCAGGTTTTGCCATGATCTGGATGTTCTGTGTCGCCTCGTACCCTTTAGGTGGTATGCCTGGCAATATAAGTTAAAACACTGTCTTTCCTGAATTGATGAGTGGCACATTTCAGGGTGGAAAAACTTACAGGACGGAGGATGCATTTGCCTGTTTTCATATGGGCACAGCATTTTCTGGGGGGATCATAATTGCATGTCCCATCTGATTTCCCAGATTTTCCATGCCTGCAGATACCAAGTGCATAATATTCACATAGGCCCGGTTTCCGTTTGCCCTGGTCTTTTGCGACTGTATTCCCCATTGTATTTCCTATTGATGGGTGTGTTTCTGTCTCGTTTCTGTCTTCGACACTAGTGTTAACAATGGAGCCTTCATCAGTTTCTGGTAATTTATCTTTAGTATTTCCCTGGGCATCCCCCTGTTTACTATCTACCGTGGTATTGCTAGTTTGTAACACTGTTTTTTGTGTGTCCTTGTCTACACCTGTTTCCCAATCATTTATTTCACTAGAGCTCCTGTCCCTCTTCAGGTCACTGTCATTTATTTCTCCATTCTTACAGTTACTGTCTACCATTTCAACATCTGTACCAGGGGCGATAGCACCATCTGGCCCAGATTTTTTACTTTCCCAACTGTTATAGAATGCTGTCATGTTTTTTATGAAGTCCGATTTGATGTTGTCATTTTTTAATATTGATGTGATTTTATTCCACAGTTCGGTCTCATTTGGGCATACATAAAAACACTTCCCTTGTTTAATATCTCATGTAGTAGATTCTTGAATGCCTGCACAAGGGGCGTGGCAGCATTTACCACAGAAGTTGCATGTAATCCATCTAGTGGAATGTTTGTTTGGTTGGTTGCATACTACACAGGGTTTCATGATTGATTTTGTTTGTTAATTTTACTGTATATTCTACTAATAGCTTCCCTGAAGTGGTGATCCGTCTATTTGTATTGTATCTATTTTATTTGCATGTGTAAGTGTTTGGGACAATCTTACCGCTTTAAGTTATTGTTATTGTTTGGGTGTTTGATACGGTCCCCTAAAACTCCATCCGCTTATTGTTTCCGGTCGAGGATACCAGTTTTGAATCCGGTCAATGGTTCCTTATTTCTTGGATCTGACGAGATCCAGTGTCACTTATTTAATGAATCCTGTAGGGATTATTTGGGTTACGCGAGACAGACCACTGGAAGATGATTAAACAGAGTAATATTGATCAGTATGATACAAAAGTATAACTTGCATTTTGGAGAAAAAAATACGGTCTTCTGGCAGCTCCTACAGTGATAGGCGGCCGTATTTCTGGCACCCTGGTTTACATCTGGCACCTAGGTAATTTCTCAGCCCCATGAAGTCGGCTAAGCAAAAGTCTGGAACAGGGACTTGATTGCAGTTACCTGGGTAATTCCATGGTACAGTGGACCCCATAATAATATTGATTTTTATAGATTTTTAATATGATTTTTTAAAAATATGTAAATAATTTATATATATTAAAAAATGCTATAAAACGTTATTTTATTGCATTTTTTGGCGATTCAAGGCATTTCCAAAGAGTTTATCGTACAATTATGTAAGTATAATATTGTAAGTGCTTGTAGAAGTGTATTTTTGGGGGTCTGAAATAGACTAACCTACATGACATTATTTCTTAAGGAAGTAAATTCGTTCGGTAATGGCACTTGAGCAGGCTTCTGGAATGAATTTTGTTTGTTAGCCGGGGGTCCACTGTATATTGAAACTAAGTGATTTGTGATCGCTTTCCCCAAGCTCTTCATTAACCTCAAGATTATTAATTAGTGATTCTTTGTTGACAAGAACCAAATCAAGCAAGTTGCTACCTCTAGGTGGTTCTGTCACAAACTGTTTTAAAAAACAATCCTGAACCGTATCAAGAAAGTCACTAGACTCAAGATTACCTGTCACATTGTTCCAATCAATTTGTCTAAAGTTAAAATCTCCCATTAACACAACATTTTCATATCTAGACGCCTTATGAATGTCGTCCCATAGCAGCTTACTGCGTTCCCTATCCAGGCTTGGGGGGCCTGTAAATCACATCAAAAATTAATTTTTCACGACCATCGAGAAACTGTAGCCAAATGGATTCTGTGTCCGATGTTTCTAATCATATATCTTGTCTAACACAACAATTTAAATTATCTCTGACATACATCGCCACTCCACCACCCTTCCTGTTGACCCTATCAGTGTGGAATAGTTTATAACCCTGTATGTTGCACTTGGAAGGCATTTCTCCATCTTTCAGGTTGAACCAAGTCTCTGTTCTAGCAATAATATCTATATTAACTGCACTTGCAAGTAATCTTAGCTCATCTATCTTATTTCTTAGACTCCTACTATTTGTATAGTAAACCTAAAGGGAGCCAGTCACTTGTTGCCCTCTACTATCTCTCTTTGTTTGTTGATCAATTGCTTTGCCTTTACTAGCAACTTTATTTTGAATATTGTCTTTTAAACATATCCCTGAGGTATCCTGGCAATATCTGCTGTTTCCAGGCCTAATACTACAGCCTGATCGTTTCCCACAAACACCCATACCTCTATAATCTATCAGTTTAAAGTCCTAGACAAGTCTCCAGTGACCCCCCTCAATCGAATCAGCTAATGCAACCACTCCAGCCCCAGAGAGATGAACCCCATCCCTTGCATACATATCACGTTTGCCATAGAATTTGTCCCAGTTATCAATTAATGGAATTGCAAGTTCCTTGCAGTAGCTGTCTAGCCAGAAATTTATACCAATTGCCCTAGACATCCATTCATTGCCCACTCCCTTTCTAGGCAAAATGCTACATATGATTGGGATCCCTCCCTTAGACCTAACTACTTCTATGGCTGACCTGTACTTATCTAGTAGCTCCTGTCTTCTGCCCTTCCTAATGTCATTTCCACCAGCACTAAGACAGATAATGGGCTTGTTCCCATTACCTGACACAATATTATCCAACCTGCTGACTATGTCACCAATACCAGCTCCTGGGAGGCACACCCTCTGTCTGACCTTCCTATCTCTGTTACAAAAAGCACGGTCCATATATCTTACCTGAGAGTCTCCCACAATCAGAATATTCTTACCTTGATTAGCAGGGAAGTCAGTGGTACCTTTAACCTCACTAACCACTGAAGTACATTCGTCCTGGAGAACAGAGAATTGATTTCCTACCTTTACATCTTCTCTATTAATCTTCCTTCTTCCTGAATTGTGAACCACTTGCCACTTAAAGTGGCTGCGACTCTCACTGTTGGTAACCATTTCCTCCTCACCAGCACCAACCATCTCACACACACGCCCCAATGGCATGGTGGCTAGCGCTCTTGCTTCACACAGGGAGGGCCCAGGTTCAATTCCCGGCGGGGCCGAAACATTTCGAAGTGTTTCGTTACACACACACACACATACATACAACAGGCCTAGTGTCTAATCGACATGTGCCTAGGACAAAATGGTAACAAAATGGTAACTAACTCACTCCCAAACCCTTCTAGGCGAAGCTTCAGCCTCCTATTTTCCTCCTGAAGAAGTAGAACCTCCTTCTTCAGCACTTTAACCTGAGATTCTAAAACACTACAGCAGTCTCTCTCAGCATCAGTTACTCATGCACCACCATGGTGTGTGGAGGTATGAGATCACCGCACTATAAAATATTGTATAATAATACTTATTATTACTATCAATAAGTTATCTACCTATCATTCCAGAATAATATTAGGTATAACATAAATAACGTAGCAGCATGATAAAGACGCCCAAATTCAGTCAGTAAGTCAGTCAAGTCATTCAGTAAGTCAAGCCATTCAGTAAGTCAGTCAAGCCATTCAGTAAGTCAGTCAAGCTATTCAGTAAGTCAGTCAAGCCATTCAGTAAGCCAGTCAAGTCATTCAGAAAGTCAGTCACTTGCAGGAACACTTGTATGCTTACTGGGTGCCATGATTGCTTGGCAGATTTATCAAAATGCGATGAAAATGAGAAAATGTGAGCTTCCTGATTATTGTCGTCCTGCATGCGTATGAACCAAACTGAAAGCTGGGAGGGTGGTGTGGGTGGCTGAGGGTGGTGAGGGATAGCTGTAGGTCTCCCCCTTTGACTCAATGGTGTAACCCACTGCGGGCGACCTTGCGCTCAAAAAATATTTCCCCTCCCGCGAACCGTGTAAAGTTAATTTTATGTTGTGTTAGATAAAAATGTGCTGCAATTCTTCAGTCACACAATACCCAAATCGTGCAACATAAACTCGTGCTAAATGACGGTCTGCTGTATACCTGACCAGCCAGGCTGTGGTTCATGCGTTGGACTGCGTGTGGCTTGTAGTAACAGCTTGGTTGATCAGGCCACCCTGTGGCCTGGTCACAGACCGGGCCACAGGGGCGTTGACCCCTGGGACTCTCTACAGGTAAACTCCAGGTACAGGACCTTAAGCCATCAACAACAACAAAATACCTTTCATCAATGGACTTGTAGAATAGTCACATGCGATGTTTGCAGCCTTCATAGAGACCCACACAAAAGACCACTTTGAATAACGAGGTACAACTTTTTTAGATGAGAGAGAAAGAACAAGCAACAAGGGGGTTTTGACATGTATGCCAGAGTCGTTCATTTGCACAGAATTACTGAACACCAGAAACGATGTTATGGGAAATTAAGAGATTACCTGCCTGGGCTTCACCACCACTTACGACAAATATTCTCCCGTGGAGATGACTGCCAATATAATTTTACCCCGGTTACCCCCGTTAGGCGTGTGAGAAAACTTGAGTCACCCTGGTCTCTGAAATGACTCCCTTCGATATTTCCACACCTCTGAACCCACCTCCGCTCTAGACCAGTTTAATAAGAATGGGTAACATCAAGAGTTACGGTATTGTTAATTTTAGTGGACTGTATGGGCTAATATTGGACTGATTGAGGAGAAGGAGGAGAGAGTACAATTAATTAATATTCACTCACCCCTTATTCGGTCCTCGAGACCGGACTGTTAAATTACCATGTAGTTGATCAGGGAGTAGCGATTCGTATCCTCTCACTATTTCCCTTTCTTACAGTTTATTCACATAACTTTAACCACTATACACACTATGGTTTAATATCCCACTAGTTTATGCACTTTCATTGTCTCTATACCGAAATTCAGAGTCGATGAGTAGAGATGGAAACGATTATCTCCTTCATACCCACCATGGCGGTCCCGGATGGCGTCTCTTCACTTGATGCCGCCCGATCCACCTCTTTTCCTTCCAATGATTTATACCTCTGATTCACTGGACTTAACGTCCCACAATGTTCACCGACTATAATTCACACCATGATGGTCACCCAGAATCAGGGTTTGCGACCGTATTCAGCCAGATAGTCAAGTGAATTCATTATCATTGTACCTTGTTCAGCTATCAAAACTTTGGGGCCCAGTCTCTGGACCCTATATATACCTCTGTAATCTGCAAATACCTTTGTAACTTGTCATGATTGTGACCATCTGAGTTCATTACCTTTGTAACTTGCTCAGCTATCAAACTTTGAGGTCCAGTCCCTGGACCCATTATGTACCTCTGTAATCTTTTGACTACCGCCCACAGGATGGGTATGGGGTGCATAATAAAGATATCAAACTAACTAACTGTGGTTACCACGCCGAGGTTCCTTGACAATGACTACCCACGTCTGCGTGGTATCACTCATTGTTTTGACAATTTACCACTCCATTATGGTGATTCCCGGACTTAATGTCTCACATTATGCACGGAGCGCAGTTACAACACTTTCTAATTACGAAATGAAACCACTACTCACGTTTTTGTCGTTTCACACGCCAAATTCCCACCTGCATTTCACTCACGACCTCCGGAGCCTATCGATATCTACACGTGACTGACCTAAGCTGTAACCCAGCTCAGCGTACCCACGCTGACTTCGCATCTGCGCAACAATCTCTTATCTTTATAGTAAACGTTTCGCCAACCAGTGACTTTATTAATACAAAATTCAAGGAGATAATTTGAAAAGAGTAGAACTATATACAAAATATGAGGTAATCAGTCCCTCGGCCTAGGAGTAGGTGTGTTCAGCATCGCTGGTGTAGAGAATCTGAAGTCCAGGTAAGAATGCTTGACCTTAAATAGGCGTCAGCTGAGAGGGACGGGTAGTCACTGGTAGGCGGGATTCCCCAGTGGAAGTAGGTCATACCCAAAGAGATGGGTTAGTTGTAGTCGTAGCCGTGAAGAAGGTTATGTGCAGGTTATGTTCAGATTCTCTACACCAGCGGTGCTGAACACACCTACTCCTAGGCTGAGGGACTGATTACCTCATCTTTTGTATATAGTTCTACTTTCTTCATATTATGTCCTTGAATTTTGTATTGATAAAGCCACTGGATGGCGAAACGTTTACTATAAAGATGTTGTACATGTGTCTTAATTTTTCATCTTGTCGGTATTGTATACCACTTTTGTACAACAATCTCTTGGTTCTTATTTTTATACTCAGATTAATGTGAAGTCAATAGCAGCACATTAATAATATCTATTCATATTGGAAAGTTTAGTATAACTTTCGGAAAACACCAATATTTTCCACACTGCGGCCGGGCAGATTTCGTTGTTAAAGGATTCAAATTGTATCTCATTAATTTTTTGCGACTATTTTGCACGTACACAATCTTGCTGTTTCCGTTGCGGATCCACTGCAAGGATACGTCATTATCAGACCAAATTATGGTGTCGCTAATATTTATCTCCTGGCAATTTACTCCGTATATAATCAGCTAATTTGACACCCACATAAATGGTTGTTAATTCCAACTGAGGTAAGGTATGTAATTTAATTGGAGCCACTTTAGCTTTAGACATGACAAGAGAAATATCTTCATCACATTGAATATAAGCGACTGCTCCATACGCCAATTTAGAAGCATCACAAAAAAATGTAGAGTATATTATTCCCTTCTTGATTCGCCGTCCGACGCGGGAACTCCAACATTGGAATTTTCTCGTAATGTAAAGTAAAGTAAAGTAAAGTAATCACCAATTAATTCTTCCCACCTGCTAATGAATTCCTCAGGTAGGGTTTCATCCCAAGCACACTTTTGCTTCCATGCCTCTTGTATCAATAATTTCCCTCGGATTGTAACAGGAGGCCTGGTCACGGACCGAGTGGTTGAGTTTGATATCTTTATTATGCAACCCATACCCATCCTGTGGGGTGGATCGAAGCATTTTGAAACTTCAGCAGGTAGGACTCTCTTAGTTAATTTATTGGGCATACTATAATTATTAGGCTTTAACAATAAGAAATCTCTCAGTATCCCAAGTCAGTCTTAATACATTGCTACACCCAGATACTCCATCTCCGGATTGTCTTTACTTATTCGGTCCTTTAACATGGACGAATTACTGTTCCACTCCCTGAGAGGCATATTTGCACCCTGCATTATGCCATTAGCCCCTTCATATATCCTTATTAGTTCCTCTTTGGTTGACGTCACACCCAGGAAATTGTCCACATAGAATTGTTTACCCATTATTTAACTCAATGGACCACCTGTACGTTTAAGATGTGCATTTATCGTTGCTTGAAGTAGCAACGGACTGGAAGTAGCGCCAAACAAAATACTTCTGAATCGGAAGGTTTTCAGCGGACTAATTGGATTGGTAGGATCCTCTGGCCACAGGAATCGTGTGTAATCCCAATCCGTTTCTTGCAATCCCACTCTCAGAAAAGCTTTACTTATGTCTGCCGTAAAGGCGTAATTCTTACCTTGGAAGTTTATTAATAATAATAATAATAATAATTAATAATAATAATAATAATAATTTTATTTCGATGCAAGTTACAAGAATACATAGTTATTGGTAGTTACAATTATTAAACTGTAATGCAAGGAGAGCCACTGGCATGCCATGGCATTAGGGGCAGCTTATTCTAAAGACTTATTCACTAAGTACTTAATACTAGAGAAATTGGTTGAGTTGTATATTTTATTTTAAGTTACGATATGTTGGAGCTATACTAGTAAAGTAACAATACTAGAGCATCTTCTTCTTGTTGATTCGCCGGGACTCTCCCGGCCCGGGCCTTGTCCAAGTGGTGGCCCGGCCTTGGTTCCCTTTCTCGGGAGTATCTCAGAATAAAATCTGCCATGGGAGGAGGTACTTGGGACCTCCTCATCTGTGGGACCAACGGTCCCCAGGCCTAGCCACATTCCCCGCCCTCACGGGGATCGTAGGGAGAATCTAGGCCCATCTTTGGTCTGCCATCTTCCCCGCCCCAGGGGAGCTAATGGGAATAGCAGTCTTAGGAGCCGCAGGTGAAAGCAAGCTCTGGCTCAGGCACCTACCCTGCCCTAGAAGGGCTAGGCATGGTGTCGATCATATACTAGAGCAGGAGGTGTTGATTCACCGGGAAATCCCCCGGGCCCCGGGGTTTCTTACCATGGGTACCCCCATGGGAGGGGTACCTCAGCGGTGGGACCAACTGGTCCCAGGCCTAGCCATATTCGCACAAGCACGAGGCAGGTAGGTAGATAGTTGCTAGGCCCCTCCGGTCTGCCACCTTCCCCGCCCCAAGGAGGCTGACGGGAAGGGCAGGCTTGCGAGCCGCAGATGGTAGCAAGCTCCAGCCTTGGCACCTACCCTGCCCTAGAAGGGCTGGGCATGGTGATCGACCTCTACTAGAGCAATTTATTGAGTTTCTTCTAGTTATATATTTTATTTCAAATTAACAAAATGATGATACTATACTATTTTAAATGACAGTATGATATGAAAAATTGCAACAAGTGTTAAGGAGGATGACAATAAAAAACTGAGATTATCTTAAGTAAAATAACATTGGGTTTGAAAGTTTGTTACAGTATGAGTATTTAGTATAGGGTGAGTAGGTGATTTTTGAGAAGAGTCTTGAATTGATTTTCCGACAAGGTTAACTTAATATTTTCTAGTAATGAATTCCAGATTCTGGGGCCCTTTATGTGCATAGAATTTTTACATTGGTTAGTATGGACTCGAAGTATGTCAAATAGTGATGTGTCTTGTGTCGTGGTCGTGGGACCTATTAAAGTTGTTGAGGAAAATTTTGAGTGGAGGATTGATATTAGCATGTAGAGTTTTATGTATGTAGAAGGCACATGAAGAGGTATGAATATGTTTTACGGTGAGTAGTTTTAAAGTTTTGAATATAGGTGGAGTATGCTGTCTAGAGTGGGAATTTGTTATCATCCTGACTGCAGCCTTTTGCTGGGTTATGAGTGGTCTAAGGTGATTTAATGTTGTTGAGCATGCAAGTTTTGGGAGATAGAATAAGAGAATGATATAGTGCAACGAGAGCTGGTTGTGGCACATAATTGCGTATCTTAGATAATATACCTACTGTCTTTGAGATTTTCTTGGAAATTTGTTGTATGTGTGTTTGAAATTTAAGGCTACTGTCAAGGTGGATTCCTAGGAATTTTCCCTATGTGAGTCCTGTGATGGGTGAACCATTGAGCGTTATGTTAAGTGGAACATTTGTGGCTTTGTTTCCCAAGTTCAAACACCCGTCCAACAGACTACCTCACAAACACCTACACTAATACGCTATTCCTAGCTCCTACCAACCCAATTGAAGTCTCGCTCATAATCAACACCCTTAAAAAAAGGCAGGAGACATAAACAGCCTACCAACTTTTATGTACAAAAAAGCTTCACAGGTACTGTCACCAATTATAGCAACACTATTCAATAAATCCATTGAAGCCTCTACCTTTCCATCAATTCTCAAAATAGCTAGGGTCACCCCGATCCACAAATGAGGTGATCAAACAGACCTGAATAATTATAGACCAATTTCTAATTTACCATTGCTTTCTAAAATCTTCGAAAAATTAATTCATAGACAAATCTATTCCTACCTCGTCTCACACAATGTACTTAACCCCTGTCAATTTGGATTCAGGACAAACAAGAGCACAAACGATGCTATTACGCACATGTTGGAGTTAATATATACAGCACTTGAGAAAAAAGAAGTCCCACTGGGAATCTTCATTGATCTACGCAAAGCTTTTGATACAGTCGACCATGATTTACTGCCCACAAATTTAGCACACTATGGTATAAGGGGGCACCCACTCAACTACCTAAAGTCATACCTCACCAACAGAAGCCAATACGTGTACACAAATGGAGCGAACTCTTCCACACAACAAATTACAGTCGGAGTCCTCAAGGAAGTGTCCTGGGGCCACTCCTATTCCTCATTTACATAAATGACCTACCGAATGCATCACAACTACTCAAACCCATTTTATTTGCAGATGACACAACATATGTCTTCTCTCACCCAAATCCAGTTATACTGGCCAACACTGTTAATGCCGAATTACAGAAAATATCAACATGGATGACGACTAACAAGCTTACTCACAATACTGACAAGACCTACTTCATACAGTTTGGAAGCAAAGCCACAAATGTTCCACTTAACATAACACTCAATGGTACACCCATCACAAGACTCACAGAGGGAAAATTCCTAGGAATCCACCTTGACAGTAGCCTTAAATTCCAAACACATATACAACAAATTTCCAAGAAAATCTCGAAGACAAGTAGGCATATTATCAAAGATACGCTATTATGTACCTCAATCAGCTCTCCTTGCACTATATCATTCACTTATCTACCCGCATCTCACCTGTGGAATCTGTGCATTGGGATCAACAACGTTAAATCACCTTAGACCACTCATAACACAACAAAAGGCCGCAGTCAGAATGATAACAAATTCCCACTCTAGACAGCATACTCCACCAATATTCAAAAGTCTCAAACTACTCACCGTAAAGAACATTCATACTTACTCTTGTGCCTACTACATATATAAAACTTTACACTCTAATATAAACCCTCTGCTCAAAACTCTCCTCACCAACTTTAATAGGACCCATGACCACAACACAAGACACAGATCACTTTTTGATATACCCCGTGTTCATATCAACCTATGTAAAAATTCTATGCACATAAAGGGCCCCAGAATCTGGAATTCATTACCAGTAAATATTAAGATAATCTTGTCTGAAAATCAATTTAAGACTCAACTCAAAACCACCTACTCACCCAAACCTAAATGATCATGCTATAAACTACTTTGAAAAATGCTCATTGTTACTTTCCTATACGATAATCTCAATTTTTAATAATATGTTACTATTATGTTACCCCCTACTCATATTATAAGTTAATGTCAAAAATGCTCAATGTTATTTTCCTTAAGATAATCTCAATTCCATATTATCATTCAAGAATCTTAACACCTGTAACAATCTAAGATCTAATATCATTATATAATAATTTAAACAGTAAAATTTCATCATATTGTAATTTTGAAAATAATTTTTAACTAGAATAAACTCAATAAATTTCTCTAATATTAAGTACCTAGTTTTTAAGGACTAGAATAAGCTGCCCCTAATGCCATGGCATGTCAGTGGCTCTCCTTGCACTCAATTTACATTGTAACTTCCAATACCCATGTAACCTGCAATGAAATAAAATTTGTTTGTTTGTTTGTTTGTTTGTTTGTATTATTATTGCTTTAATTTGTTTAATCTGATTTAATTAACTTTATAATGAAGACAAAAGTACAAAACTATGTTCAAATTTCATAGCTTAAATACTCACCTTTACACATTGTATACTATCTACAAAAATTCTTACAATTTAGTTTTAAGTTAATTTTAAGTCTGCCCAAAATGCCCTGCATACTAGGGGCTTTTGGCATGTACACCTCATGTAATCTCAATAACCAAATGTAATTCTTTGTATCATGTCCAAATAAAAATTATTATTATTATTATTATTATTATTATTATTATAGGTAGTTGAGTGGGTGCCCCCTAATACCATAGTGCGCTAATTTTGTGAGCAATAAATCATGGTCGACTGTATCAAAAGCTTTGCGTAGGTCTATGAAGATTCCCAGCGGGACTTCTTTCTTCTCAAGTGCGGTGTATATTAACTCTAACATGCGTGTTATAGCATCGTTTGTGCTCTTGTTAGTCCTGAATCCAAATTGACAGGGGTTGAGTACATTGTGTGAGACGAGGTAGGAATAGATCTGTCTATGAATTAATTTTTCGAAGATTTTAGAAAGCAGTGGTAAATTTGAGATTGGTCTATAATTATTCAAGTCTGTTTGGTCACCTCCTTTGTGGATCGGGGTGACCCTAGCTATTTTGAGAATTGATGGGAAGGTAGAAGATTCAATGGCTTTATTAAATAATGCTGCTATAATTGGTGACAGTACGTGTGAAGCTTTTTTGTACATAAAGGGTGGTAAGCTGTTTATGTCTCCTGCTTTGTTTTTAAGTGTGTTGATTATGAGCGAGACTTCAATTGAGTTGATAGGAGCTAGGAATAGTGTATCTGGGTAGGTGTTGGTGAGGTAGTCTGTTGGACGAGTGTTCGAGCTTGGGATTTTACTCGCTAGATTCTTTCCTATGGTGGAGAAGAAAAAATTAAGTCTGTTTGCTGTCTCAGTTGGTGAGAGTATGGGTTCGTCTGTTTTTGATAATTTGATGGTATTGTTCGTGGATATCTTTTTATTTCCTAGAATTGCAGATAGGGTTTTCCAGGTCTTTTTCATATCACCTTTTACGGTCTGGAGTCTCTTCTCATAATACAATTTTTTGGACCTTCTTATCAGGCTAGTAAGGATTGATGAGTAGCATTTGGATTGTTCTCTTGTTATTAGACCCCTTCTGTATTGTTTTTCATATTGGTGCCTCTTGTTTATGGATTTAAGGATGCTGGGTGTTAGCCAGGGATTGTTAAGTCTCTTAGCTGTGATCTGTTTAGTTTTTTTAGCGCAATGTCTGTTATAGAGGTTGTGTGTTTTTTTAAGAAAGTTCTTGATGCATTTATTAGTATCTGAATATGTTTCTAATTCATTAAGCCAGTCAATGTTCGTCATAGCTGATATAAAATTATTAACAGCTGACTCATTATGTAGTCTGAAGGTAACTTTTGCAATTTCTTGGGGCAAAATGCCTAGGTTAGTTATGAGAAAGGTAGGGTAGTGGTCTGTGGTGTTTTCTGTGATTATGCCTGATTTTAGAGGGAATATAGTGTTAGTACAGATGTGGTCTAGTAACGAGGTACTATTCTCAGAGATTCTTGTAGGTTTTGATATTGTTGGTAGTATTAAGCAGTTGCTCATAGTGTTTGTGAATTCAGTTACCTGTGGGTCCTGGTCATGTAGGAGATTTATGTTGAAATCTCCTGTGAGCAGCAAATGATCTTTGTTAAGGCGTGAATCCATTATCAGGTTTCCTAGTTTTTCACTAAAGTGGTGGATGTTTGACTGTGGTAATCTGTAGATGTTTATCACTGTGAGGGGTTTTTGCAGGTCTTTTGATTTAAATTTAGCTATAATATATTCTCCATGTTCATCCCTTGTGCAAGAGTTTTTGATACATTCAAGTTGATCTGTATAATATATTGCTGTTTCACCCCCTCGCTGGTCTGTCCTACAGTTGTGAATGGCTGTGTAACCTGGGATGGCATAGACACCTGTAGTATCAGGCTTTAGCCAGGTCTCAGTGAGTGTGATGATTGACATATTGGTCTGTAGGGACGTTCAGTGGTCTCTGATCATCCATTGTACCTATACGGCTCACATATCCCAGAACGTGATACGGTCAGGTTTCTCGGCCTCCTGTTTGACCGTCAATTGTCCTGGAAACCTCACATTACCTCTCTGAAGGCGACTTTTCATATTATTATTATTATAATCAAATAGAAGCGCTAAACCACAGGGGTAACGCGACTTTTCATAGCCGGCTGAACCTCCTTAAAACCCTCGCACATCTTTCATGGGGGCTGATCGTAGAACTCTCCTTCGCCTGCACTCAGCCCTAATTTTATCGAAACTTGATTATGGTGACCAGATATATTCGGCAGCCTCCCCTGCTACTCTTTCCAGCCTTAATCCCATATATCACCAGGGATTGCGTTTATGCCTTGGTGCATTTCGTTCTTCCCCGGTTGAGAGCCTCTATGTAGAAGCGAACATTCCTTCCTTGTCCGATCGTCGTGATGCACATTGCCTTCGCTGTTATGTTCGCTCTCATGACCTCTGCAATCCTTCCATGTATAGGATTGTCACAGATGTTAGTAGATGCTCTTTATTTGTCCGTCGCCCCTGTTTACTTCGTCGCTTTTCTCTTCGTCTACATTCACTCTTGTCTTCCCTTCAGCTACCACCTTTCTATGTTCACGTAGCATCTCCCTTTCCCCTACCCCCTTGGGAAGTTCATGCTGTCCGTGTCTGTTCTTTTCCTCTGCCTAGCGCGAAAGCCCAACTACCCACGGCGGCTTCTCGCTCTTTTTCTAGACCACTTCCGTTCTCATTCCCATGCCATCGCAGTGTATACCGATGGTTCAAAGTCATCTGACAGCGTCGGATTCGCAGCAGTGTTTCCGGACAGCATCGTGTGAGGGTATCTATTACCCTCGGCTAGCATATTTATGGCTGAATTGTATGCCATTCCTGTGGCACTTATCCATATTGCATCTATGCCTGTGTCTCATTTGTGGTCGTTTCAGACTCCCTTAGTGCTTTACAGGCTATCCGAAAATTTGATACACCTCACCCCCTAGTTCTTCGTATCCAACTGTGGTTGCACCGTATCTCTAGCAAACACAAGGATATTGTTTTTTGTTGGGTCCCTGGTCATGTTGACGTACAGGGCAATGAACAGGCAGACACTGCTGCGAGGTCAGCAGTACGTGACCTTCCAGTTTCATATAGAGGTGTTCCATTCACGGACTATTTTGCGGTCATTGCTACCCACCTTCGCACCCGTTGGCAACAACGCTGGTCTGACCTACTAAAAACAAACTTCATTCTATTAAACCGAGTACAGTATAGGTTTTTGGCTTTCTTCTTGTCACCAATGTCGAGGTTGGGAGACTACACTCTCCCGTCTTCGCATCGGCTACACTCGTCTTACTCACGGGTACCTCATGGAGAGGCTCCCTGTCCCTCTCTGTGAGCATTGTCAGGTTCCATTGTCTGTTCACCATATTCTGTTGGACTGCCCACTATCAACGAGCATGCAGAATTTACCTCCAACGGCGTCTTCGCTCTGCGGCCCTTTCTTAACCTTCCCTTCTTGCTGATGGGCCCTCCTTTAATCCTGACTCATTGACTTTTTGACAGCAACTGATTTACTACACAAACTCTGAGGTTTATTCCTCTAGCACTCCCCTCAGTCCCTTCTACCTCAATCTCTTGCTATACTCTATCCTTGTACTATCCACTACCCTGCTACACTCCATACCCTACTAATCATCCCTCTCCCTCTTACAATCCATTCTCCCTGCATCCTACTTTCCCCTGCAGCGCTGTATGACCCCTGTGGTTTAGCACTTCTTTTGATTATAATAATAATAATGGAAAAAGTGAACATAGGTCACATGCACAATACATATAGACTAACACTAATTTTTCCCTATTAAATACATATGCCGTATTTGAGTCGATTCATGATGCATTGTCATGATACTCACAGGATTGAGTGTATACACACATCATTCTAAATAACCTGTGTGGACGGACAAGTTCCACTTTCACCAGGTGATAATTAACAATAATTCAGATAGTACAAGCAACAATGTAACATATTTAAAGTTAGCTCGTGGAACATAAAAAAATCACAAGAGTGCCTCCCCGCTGATGGCCTCACCTTTGACACAGACTCCCTTTTTGACTTTTAGTCAGCAACAGCTGTATTATACCAACTTTGATTACAGTCATACCCTGCTTTACGTCACATTGGCTTATGTCAAATTTGCCTTTATGCCACTTTTCAGTTTAGCGATTGTCATTACGTCCAACGTTATGTCACTCAGCAACATCACCTACATTGTAATAAATGGATATGAAATAAATAAATTTTTCCTTAAAAATATATTTAAAATAAATAAAACACATAAAAATTAACAATAAAAGATAAAAAGCTAAAAAAAAATTAAATACAATAAAAACACATTAAAAGCATAAAAAAATGTATACATATATGTACTACAATAAAATATTTACATCGAAAAATTGTAAATGTCGGTGCCGGTATTGCTGCTGGTTCTCATTCAAGACAAGGGCGATGCCACATGCATTTTTGCCCATGCTGCGATCATGTGTTTGTTTTGCCTTTCCCTGTTATTTTTGTGATTATTCCTTTACTGTGTCTGTGTTAGCCATGGATCCTAAGAAGGATAGTGCGAGTGATTCCAAGCGTAATGTGGATACAATGGAAGATAAGTTAAATGTGATTATAAGCGTGTTGTTTACGCTAATTGTAAGGTATTTTTCCTAATACTTAAGGCATTTTTAAGGGCAAATCACAAGGTAAATAATTTTTTTCTGTTCATTATTATTATAATCAAAAAGAAGCGCTAAACCTTTTGTGTTCATTATTCTTTAATGATAGTTAGCGATAGTTATATTCTTTTGAGAGTTATTTACACTAGTTTTACAGTGTTTGTCATCATTTTAAGGCATTATATCTGGTTTACGTCAAAAACTGGGTTACATCATGGCTCCTGGAACCAATTAATGACGTAGGGCGGGATATGACTGTACACTTCCTTTAGCACTCCTCACTGCCCTTAATAACTCTACCTCTATTATACTCTTCACCCTCACTGATCTCTGATCAGGCATATTACACCTTTTAGCACATCCTACCCTGCAGCGCTGTATGACCCTCATGTGTTCAGTGCTTGGTTATGATTATAATAATAATTTACAAAAGAGAACAATGGAACATAGTTATGGTCACTACATATAAAGTGTTTTATATGAACTTTGGGGCCCAGTCCCTAGACCCATTATGCACCTCTGTAATTCTTTGACAACTGCCCACAGGATGGGTATGGGGTGAATAATAAAGATATTAAACATAAACCATATAAGAAAATTTTCTTTGGATTTTTAACCCAAGGTAATCCAAGAAAACCACTTTATCCTATATCCATTGGGGAACTTCAGACCTCTTCCCTAGGATGCGACCTGACTTACTGCTAGGTGAACAGGGGCTACAGGCATATGGAAACATATGCAATGTTCCTACTCACGCAGACATCGAACACCAGTTCTTTAGGACTACACACCATCACTGCTAGCCCAAGTTCATAGCAAAAGTAACCACTGTACTTCACTATTAATCCACGACTCAGAGGAACACTTAGACATTGGTAATGACTTTATAATGCTCCAGGACAGACCAAAACATCATGTAAAGTTTTCTCAATCTATGGGTTGTGAACCATTGTGGTATCGTGATTTCTACAACCACCACTCTTGTTTGTGTTCCGCTTCATTTACAAATCTAAAGAACTTATCTCAAGATGAGGCTACCACATTGGAAGAAAACATAATACATAGTCAGCTCTTATAAAGCTCCTCTGTACAGTATAGTGTAATTTTTTGCAACTGATTTAAAAAGTACATCAAAATTCACAAATACCCCACACAAAGAAGATAGCAGCTTACGATGATGTTTCAGTTCAACTTGTTCTTTACATCAAAATTAAATAGCACGTGGAAAGACCTTCATAGTAAGTGCTATTTAATTCTGCATGAACTTTTTCAATCATATTTATGAAACAAAAATTTTTGTAGACCGGTGAGAAAATAAGAAATATTCATTATCTTAAGAATATATTTGATATAGTATTATATTATCATAACTAAATGCTTAAAATATAATTTTGCTTCATCAGTTTACCATAAACTTAGGTTCTGTTGATTATAATATATACTAGTATAGCATAGCTAGGATGGTTGGACTAGTGCAGTTAGGTAGCATGTCTCATGAAATTAGTATAATATAATTTCAAGCATATATTGGAATGGAGTCATGATGACAGCTTTGAAAGGACTTGAGCTAGAGCATGACACAGCCATACTGGTGTGGGATTTACCTTTGAAAACCTGCATTTGTGGTCACAGTAGTGGCCCATGTTAACCTCCCTATTGTGTATAGAAATATACCTAGTTGGATGAATCTTATTCGAGTCAGCTGGCCCAGTGGTTAACACACTGACCTGTGAGTTTTAGGATTCGCTTGCCATGGATTCAAACCTCACCCGTTCTGTGGTTTGATAGGTAGCATGTCTGCTTTGTGGTCAGTGAAGGATAAAGCCACCACCACTCCTGGTGCTCTATCACCCCCCCCCACTGGGTTAGCACTTTATATAAAAAAATTATACATATCATAGTCCAATATGAACTTAAATAATTTTTTCTTACAAATTGGCTAATTGGGTTTAAAGCCTATTTACTACATGAAGGTTATTTAGTCTGCACGTAACCTTTTTTTCACCACCAAACAAGAATACTTTAATCCCTAAAATAAGGATTAAAGTAAACTCCCAGTATATATACACTGAGAGAAATACACCTCTGTGTATATATCCTGTTTTCTATACACAGATATACATGTAAAACATTTCATATCAAATTATTAAGTTTGGTGCATGAATATTGTATATTATTGTATTGTATATTATAGTGAAGTACACAGTAATGTGTGGATATAAATTGTTTCCTTTGACTACAAGATATTTGTTTACTTAGTCATTTTAATGCAGTAAATTACAGTAAACCTTTCATTTAATGAACTTCGGAAATACAGAACAAAATCCACTAGGTCAATAGATTTGGAAACAGTGAACAAAGTCCTTTGGTCGCAGAATTGATGGTTATCATTACAATCATGTCAAAATAATCTTTTCTCTATCCACAAGTGACATTACTAGCCACCCGTTCCCTCCCCAATTAGTGCCTTAAATAGAGGGTTTACTGTATTATGCTGTAATCTATATAGGGTTAGTACTATATTTCATATAAATATAATAATATAACCTGTCAATCTAAATGGATTTATAGTTTTTGTAAATATAATACATCTTAAATTGCCATTACTCTAAAGATCATATAACAATTTACAGCTTCCTAATTTATGAAAAATAACTATGGTATATTATACAAATACGAGTATTATTCTGGAAAGACGGTGATAGAATGAATGACGGTGAATGTGTTTTCTTCTTTGGGTAACCCTGCCTTAGAATACGGCCGCTGAGATATAAAATAAAGCACAGTATATTATTATTATTTTAGGATGATTGGAATAATTGTGCAAATGGAGGAGCCTTCTTTTTCCTAAGTGTAAAAGGCTATTAATTATTTTAAGTACAGTAATTAATATACTGGTTCTTGCCATAGACAACTAAAGCTGTACTTATTTAGGCTAAGAGAAATGAAAGTAGTGGTGCAGAACAGTACATATATACAATGGTAGTGCAGAGTACTATATACGCACAATGGTAGTGCAGAGTCCTATATACAATAGTAGTGCAGAGTATATACAGTATGTAGCATACAAACAGGCATCAGTCAGGGCTAATTAATCACATTTTCTCTGTATCTTGTTTTATGACAGACTATTGTAGAAACATTCATAAATTAGTAAATCATTTTTGCATTAACCTACTGTACACTGAATCTGTTACCAATAACTACTATCTAACAGTGACTGTACACTGAATCTGTTACCAATCACTACTATCTAACTGACTGTACACTGAATCTGTTACCAATCACTACTATAACAGTGACTGTACACTGAATCTGTTACCAATCACTACTATCTAACAGTAACTGTATACTGAATCTGTTACTAATCACTACTACCTAACAGTGATAACTGCAAACAAAGCAGATATTATTTTTGACAATGCAGTTGTTTTAACTAGAGAATATACTGCATGTATAACCAATAACAGTTAATTTTCTATTATTATTATTTGAATTTTGTGTCCATGAACTAACAGAAAGACAGCTAGGGACTGAATGATGGTGAATGTGTTTCCTTTGAGTCACCCATCCTTGGTGACAAATGGTCAGTATATTTATGAAATAATCAAATATCACAAAGTATATTCATAAAGAATTAAGTAACTGCTCAGAAGTTCAGTCATGAGTATCCAATCTGCCATTAAATGAACTCACTCACTTGTGTTAATCTGCTGTCAAGATACATTTCCAGGACTCCTTAATGCAGGAGGACCCCACTTTACAGCACTTTGCTTTACACTGTTTCACTAATACAGTGGTTTTCAATTATACCCATTTTTCATTTATTCAGACTTCCTACAATATATTCACCACTCACTATAAACTAAGAAGTAATGTGTGTACTGTATGTGCATTTTTTAGGCCTAGTTCTATTGGTCACTTAATATATGATAGTGTAAACATGTTATCAGGCTTTTATATGCATTTGGAAGTGAAGAAAAGGCTAGGTTTCACTTTGCAGTGATTTTTGCTTTACAGCAATAGCCTGGAACCTAACCTGCTGTATAAGTAGGGCCTTGGCTGTACAAGAGTAACCTAGAACCTAACCTGCTGTATAAGAAGGGCCCCTCCTATACAGCAGTAGCCTAGAACTTTACCTGCTGTATAAGCAGGGCCCCTCCTGTACAGCAATAGCCTGGTACCTAACCTGCTATGTAAGCGTGGCCTGCCTACACAGCAGCAACCTAGAACCTCAGCTGCTGTATAAGTGGGGCCCTCCTGTACAGCAGTAGCGTGGAACCTAACCTGCTGTATAAGTTGGGGCCTACCTGTACAGCAGTAACCTAGAACCTAACCTGCTGTATAAGCAGGGTCCTCCTCTACAGCAGTAACCTGTATAAGCAGGGTCCTCCTCTACAGCAGTAACCTGTATAAGTAGGGTCCTCCTCTACAGCAGTAACCTGTATAAGCAGGGTCCTCCTCTACAGCAGTAAGCTGTATAAGTAGGGTCCTCCTCTACAGCAGTAACCTGTATAAGTAGGGTCCTCCTGTATACAAATAACCCTCACATAAGAGAATGAAACTAATAATGGCTAGTTAATGGTCCAAGTTGGATTGAAACGTCGTCATAAGTTCTATTGTCCCGTGTGTGGGTTATCGTGTATTGTCCCGTGTGCGGGTTATCGTGTATTGTCCCGTGTGCGGGTTATCGTGTATTGTCCCGTGTGGGGGTTATCGTGTATTGTCCCGTGTGCGGGTTATCGTGTATTGTCCCGTGTGCGGGTTATCGTGTATTGTCCCGTGTGCGGGTTATTGTGTATTGTCCCGTGTGCGGGTTATCGTGTATTGTCCCGTGTGCGGGTTATCGTGTATTGTCCCGTGTGCGGGTTATCGTGTATTGTCCCGTGTGCGGGTTATCGTGTATTGTCCCGTGTGCGGGTTATCGTGTATTGTCCCGTGTGCGGGTTATCGTGTATTGTCCCGTGTGCGGGTTATCGTGTATTGTCCCGTGTGCGGGTTATCGTGCCTTTTCATTCTTTCTTCTCTCCTTAATACACAATACAGTACAAGTGATAAACTCACTGAATATGATATACTACTGTAGGTCAAGACAGAGATCCATCACACACTTAATATAAGAATATTTATATACAATCACTTTACAGACAGACATCTGTTGTGACACTTTATGTACCATGTTGGTACATATCTCAGTTGTTTCACTTGTGAAATTTAACATTCCAAAATGAAATATATGGGAGGTAGAAATAGTCATATTATAAAAGAATATATTAAAATGTCTAAAATGTTGCCACATGGTGGCAATATTTTAGACATTAATATCATAGTACGTATATCCTTAAATATTTGTGCAAAATCTTGTCTATAGGCCATGACTGTCACAGTATGGGTATGTTATGGGTAGGTTGAGCTGTATGTGAAATTTAATATTCCATAACAGTACTAGAGTTACATTTAAAAAATAAAAGGAATTAATTTCAGTCCACTGGTGAGGTTAGACCAGACAAATGGGCTGTCTGTCTATTGATAGTTCCAGCATCTAACTATCTATTGATAGTTCCAATATCGAACTATCTGCTGACAGTTCCAGCATCTATGTGTTGATAGTTCCAGCATCTATTTGTTGATAGTTCCAACATCTAATTATCAAATACCTTAGAACCAATGTAAAAGAATTTAAAGTACCACAGAACCAATGTGTTATAAGCCATGTAGTGTCTTATTTACCATGTGGCACAACTTCCAGTTGTGTCCTCTTGTTGCTCTGTCCCATCTCTGAAACATTCTGTTCCTGTTCACCTTGTAAATTTCTCAGTATTTTGTACATTGTTATCATATCTTCCCTAGTCCTCTTGTCCTCAGGTTCATAAGAACATAAGAAAGAAGGAACACTGCAGTAGGCCTACTAGCCCATGCAAGGCAGGTCCAAGTCTCCAACCGGCTTAAGCCAATACCCCGACCCAGCCAGGTCAGGTTACATTCACTTAAGGAAGGAGCATGGCATCTGACCTAGTGGCACAAGCTAGTCAGGACCAACTCACACCCACCCGCACCCACTCATATATTTATCTAGCCGACCACCTGGATTTAACCCTCCCCAGGTAGTCAGGTCACTTCCACTTAAGGAATTAGTACGGCATCTGACCTAGTAGCACAAGCTAGTCAGGTCCAACTCACACCCACTCATGTATTTACCTAACCTATTTTTTAAAACTACACAGCCCCTATGATGGTACTCGGAGTTTGTTCCACTCATCCACAACTCTATTACCAAACCAGTGCTTTCCTATATCCTTCCTGAATCTGAACTTTTCCAACTTGAAA
>WNWK01010646.1:0-69085 GCA_009830355.1 Cherax destructor | reverse complement strand
ACTTCTGCTAAAGATTTCTTAGCTCCATCCCTCCTTCAGTCCCCTTGCTGCCTACTGATGTTCCCATTTCAGTCACCTTGCTCCTTTTGGACTTCATCTTTATATCTTGCTTCATCACATCTATTTCTTCTTCCAATCTTTGTATCTTTGCCTCAGCTACTACAGCTCGCGATTCCCACTTGCTCTCTGCAGATATCTTCTCATTTAACCATATTTCCCATTCTTTATTCATTTTGTTCTTGAGCCGTTCTACCCATTATTCCTTTTCAGACCAACCATCCTCAGTTCCCTTGTCTTTACGTCCTCCCTTTTGAGATCCCATATTTTTCATCCTGTTAGGATGCTCTAGCTCCTTCAGCTTTGTGTAAAAATGTGTGTTGTGGAGGGGGATTTATGATCTAATGTGTTAGGTTAGGTTTGTCTGAGTATGTGTATACGTGTGTGTGTATACACATACTCAGACAAACCTAACCTAACACATTAGATCATATATATATATATATATATATATATATATATATATATATATATATATATATATATATATATATATATATATATATATATATATATATATGTCGTGCCGATTAGGTAAAACTGGTCAATTAGCAAGAACTCATTTAAAATTAAGTCCTTTCTAAAATTTTCTCTTATACGTTTAAAAATATATTTTTTTCATTTATATTAATGTAAAAATTTATAATTTTGTACCAAGAGAAACTTTGAAAACCTACCTAACCTTATTACAACAAACGCAATTTAATTTAGCCTAACCCAACTAAATATATTTTAGATACGTTAACATTAATTTAATAATAAACAAACGCAATGAAATATATTTTTTTCGTTAGGTTCAGAATTATTTTTGTGAAATTATTGCATACACAAATTTTCGTTTGTCTTATATGGCAAGAGGAGCGTTGCTATTTAAGCCAAAATAGCAAGTTTTACCTAATCGGCACGACATATATATATATATATGTGTGTGTGTGTGTGTGTGTGTGTGTGTGTGTGTGTGTGTGTGTGTGTGTGTACTCACCAATATGTAGTTGGAGAGGTCGAGTCACAGCTTCTGGCCCCGCTTCTCCTCTGGTCGCTACTATTTCACTCTCTGCTACAAGAGCCTTATCGTATCTCTCTTCAAAGCTATGTATGGATCCTGCCTCCACTACTTCATTCTCCTCACTGTTCCAATTTTTTATATCTCTAAGGCCGAAGAAATACCTTTTAACAACACTATGACTCATATGAATTAACTTCCAGTTGTGTCCATTTCTTCCTGTGTTCCATCTCTGAAACATTCTGGCCCTGTCCACCTTATCAATTCCTCTCAGTATTTTATAGTCGTTATCGGGTTCTGTGGAAAATCTCGTTTGAATTTCCATTCCGTTACAAACCTTCCCCAGTTGGGGGAGTAAGGAGGGGTAAACGATGCCTATGAGGGTGCCACATTCCTTTATATTCTTAATTTGTAAGAATTAATCTGTAATGAAGCCCACAGGCTAATGTACTATACACTACTACTTATACGTATTTAAGTTAAGTTAGAGTTAGACATAATTTAGCTTAGTAAACTACAACACCTCTCATTCTACACAATAGCTGTAGGCATTACTTCATCCTGCCCCCCCCCCCTACGAGTGCCTAGCAGTCACACCATAGCCAGTGAGAGAAAGGTTGCGACTTTCCCCATAACAATCCTTGCAGTGAAGTACCTGTTCGTTAATACACGCACACGACCAGAATTAGATCCATTCACCACGATCAAGGAACTCTGGCTACTGTACGAGGCAGCGGGACACGTGGCTCATAACGCGGATCTCAGGTGACTACAGAGCTTAATTAAGCCCCAGGCTCCGTGAATACCTCATTTAACATTGAATGCATTCCTTATTTTAGGGGGTCAATAGTGTAGGGAGGTTTGCCACATCCATCCACCAGAGATCCCTTCTCCTACTGCCTCATCATGCTGGCCAAAGTGAGAACGGAGGTACGTATATGTTAATTCAGGTAATTTAGGAATGATGCGGCAGGTTCCTAGTTTGGATTACACAATGACTGGACATGGATAACAAAACTAACCAGTCATAAACTCACAGACACCCTCTATTCTATACAGGTTCCTCCCTATCCCTCCTGGCCTTCATTGTTGCCAGGTCTGAGCTTTGCTCATACTGCTGCTGGGCCTCCCCCTTATCCATGCTTATTCGTTTCTGGTTCTTTGGCTCAACTCCTTGTTTTCCTGAGTTCTTTAAGTTCTATGCTTTCACTATGCTCTGGCACGCTTGGCTTTGGCCTCTCTAAACCTCCGGGTAAACCATGGGCTCACTCTGGCCTTTCCATTGTTTCTTTTGCCCCTGGGTATGAACTTCTTCTCTGCCTCCCTGCACTTTGGGACCACGTGTTAAATAATTTCATTGAATGTCTTTCCCTCTAGTTCTCTTCTCCATTGCACCTCATACAGGAATTGCCTCACGCCTATGTAGTCCCTCTTTTAAAGTTTTGTTAACTCTACAAGTTATTCGAAAGTCAGGACCTTGTGATCACTAGTGCAGAGTGAACTTTTTCATATAATATCCCTATATCTGAACCACTCAAAATGAATATGAGGTCCAGTCTTGCTGGTTCATCCTCTGCTCCCTCTCTGGTTGTGTCCCTAACATGTTGATGCATGAAGTTTTCCAGTACCACATCCAGCATCTTGGCCCTCCATATTTCCCCCATGTGGCTCCAGGATTTCCTAGTGGTTAAATTCACCCATATTTGTAACTTTGTCCTGCCCATGTGGGCTCTTCTGGCCACCTCAGCTATTATATCAACCATTGCTCTGTTGCTCTCATACTCTTGTGTTGGTCTCTTATTGTTGAAGGTGGGTTGCACACACTGTTATCACCACATTGGGACCCACAGTCCAAAGGATTCCTGCTATGTAGTCCATTCCTCCCATCTCCTCAAAACTCCACTGGTTTCTGATGAGCAGTGGAACTCCTCTCTCCTCTATGTTCCCTCTGTCTTTCCTCAGGATCTGATTGCCAATTGGGAATATCACATCTGTTATCATTTCTGTGAGCTTTGTCTCAGTGAGTGCTATGGTGTCTGGGGATACCTCTGTGATTTGTTCATGCCACTCCTCACTCCCATTTGTTATTCTATGTGTTGGTGTACCACACCTTTACTGTATTCTAGGGAGTGGGAAGGGTTGGTGTGAGTTGGAGGTGCAGAAGGCAGGGCAATATTTTGTAAGAGGCTGTTGTGAAGTTGGTTTCTTTGCTGGAATAGGGGGCTGATGGTGTGAGTGTGTTGTGTGTTGTTTTGGGTTTTTGTGTTTGGTTGAAAGGAGCGGGGGTAGGGATTGAGGGGGAGTTCTGTGGGTGGTTCTGTAGGAGGTTGTTTGGTGGTCCCCTCGAGACTGGTCTTCCCTGCCTGTTGATGCATGTCTTCTCTCTCCTTCCTGTGTCTGTCGTTTTTGTGTCCTCTCTTTCATTTTCTACCTTTTCTTTCGTGTGAGTCGCAGCTGACGTACACCTGGTGTTGATTTTTTTACCATTTCTGTCAAGATTGTTAATCTGACTGGACAAATTTTTCCCCTCAAGTACAACCCTAGTATCTGAAAATTTGTCACTTGGGATATGTCCTTCTTTCCTGCACTGTGATGATATTTTTAATCTCTTTTTCCTCCACTTGTCGTTTTTCATTGTAAGTCCTCCCTTTAGCCTCCTGAAGCCCATGAATAATTAGTGACCTCTCTCTCTCCTCATCCCGTTTCCTTTCCCTCAGCTTCTCTGCATCAAATTTGATCATCTCCTTTGCTGTTTCCCATATCATCTCCTGGACCTTCTGAATTAGTATGGGAGTAAAAGTCAGTGTGTGTGTGTGTTGAGAGAGAGAGAGAGAGAGAGAGAGAGAGAGAGAGAGAGAGAGAGAGAGAGAGAGAGAGAGAGAGAGAGAGAGAGAGAGAGAGAGAGAGAGAGAGAGAGAGAGAGAGAGAGAGAGAGAGAAAGTTCGTTAATTAAGCGAGTGGAAGCACGAATGAATGGTGGAGGTCGAATAAATGGCAGAATGCTTGTTGGATGATTAGCGGGCAATATTACCTCTCTTCCCTTCCCTGCTTCTTTTTCCACTGGTGGGAGCTTATGATGGATCCTACAAGTGAGTTTCTAATTATTTGACTTTCTGCTCCTATCAAGTGTGTAAGTATGGGGTTCCACTCTTATATTATCTGTTTTATTTTTCTTGGTGTTGGGTTTTTACATTTTATGTCAGCCAGACCCGACTTGACTTATTTATTAATGTAATTTTTATTGGTCTTCACCATTTCTTTTAAAGGCCTTACAGTTGAATGACTGCTTGTTCGATTTTTAACTTTTGTATTCTTTTCAGTTTAATAATCTTGTGATTGAGCTTTGGTCATCCGACACACGAGAGATAAGGCGGACTGCTTGAACTTAGACAATAGTTCAGTGACACAACATTATCGTCCATACCCCTTTGGATGCCATATCCAGGTGCCATAGACAACTAAAGAGAAATTGGACTTAAGATATGCCCACAGCAACCTTCAAGGGAAAAGGCACATTTACACACAAAAAAAAATCGAAAAAATATGACTTTTTTTTTCTTACTGAAAAATTAGTGTATTAATCTGGTCTCATTTTGATGCAATCCGCTTGTTTATACCATGTTTTTTTTTTTCAAGATGACATGTTGCCATATTGTAGGGATTATTTTACTCCAAAAATTACGAGTTTTGTGAAAGTTTTTGAAAATATACAACATATAATCTTTTCTGATGCTACTAGACGAGTAGGGAGATGATGAGGCACTCAGTTGCCCTTGCAGTGCAAAGCGGAGAGGATGCTGCTGCTTCCCTGCTTGTGCCATGCTATGTCCATAGCGTTTCATTGAAAATAATATTTCTATTTTTCTCAGAAATAAGCTGTTCTCCTTTTGGTATCGCATATGCATTTATTTGTGAACGTAATACCTGGAGAGGGTTTCGGGGGTCAACGCCCCCGCTGCTTGGTCTGAGACCAGGCCTTGTAGTGGATCGGGATCTGATCAACCAGGCTGTTACTGCTGGCCGCACGTAAACTGATGTACAAACCACAGACCGGCTGGTCAGATACTGACTTTAGGTGCCTGTCCAGTGCCTTCTTGAAGACAGCCAGGGGTCTATTGGTAATTCCCTTTATATATGCTGGGAAGCAGTTGAACAGTCTTGGGCCCCGGACACTTATTTTGTTTTCTCCCAGTGTACTTGTAGCGCCTCTGCTTTTTATTGGGGAAACGTTGCATCTTCTTAGGATATTCCAAGTGTTAATTTTCATGTATCTCTCTCGCCTGCGTTCCAGGGAATACAGGGATACAGGGGAATACAGGGAATACAACCGTTCGCATTAATTTAGGTGCCTTATCGTACTGATGTGTGCCGTGAAAGTACTTTGTTCACTCTCCAGGTCTGCAATTTCGCCAGCCTTGAAGGGGGCAGTTAGTGTACAGCAGTATTCCAGCCTAGATAGAACAAGCGATTTGAAGAGAATCATCATGGGCTTGGCGTCCCTAGTTTTGAAGGTTCTCATTATCCATCCTATCATTTTCCTAGCAGATGCGGTAGATAAATTGTTGTGGTCCTTGAAGGCGAGATCCACTCCCATGTCTTTCACATTAATTTTTCAATCTATTGTATGGTTAGACTTTGCCGTATACCCTGATACCGTTTTAATTTCCTCAAGTTTTCCATATCTGAGTAATTGAAATTTCTCTTCTTTGAACTTCATATTGTTTTGAGTGGCACGATTGAAGATTTGTTGATGTCCGCTTGAAGTCTTGCGGTGTCTTCGATGGAGGTCACGGTCATGGGAATCCGGGTGTCATCCACAAAGGAAGACACGGAGCTATGGCTTACATCTCTGTCTATGTCAGAAATGAGGATGAGTGTGTGTGTACTCACCTATTTGTACTCACCTATTTGTGGTTGCAGGGGTCGAGTCATAGCTCCTGGCCCCGCCTCTTCACTGATTGCTACTAGGTCCTCTCTCTCCCTGCTCCATGAGCTTTATCAAACCTAGTCTTAAAACTATGTATGGTTCCTGCCTCCACTATGTCGCTTTCTAAGCTATTCCACTTCCTGACAACTCTATGACTGAAGAAATACTTCCTAACATCCCTTTGACTCATAGGAGTCTTCAACTTCCAATTGTGACCCCTTGTTTCTGTGTCCCCTCTCTGGAACATCTTGTCTCTGTCCACCTTATCTATTCCTCGCAGTATTTTATATGTCGTTATCATGTCTCCCCCAACCCTCCTGTCCTCTAGTGTCGTCAGGCCGATTTCCCTTAACCTTTCTTCGTAGGACAATCCCTTAGCTCTGGGACTAGTCTTGTTGCAAACCTTTGCACTTTCTCTAATTTCTTGAGTGCTTGACCAGGTGTGGGTTCCAAACTGGTGCTGCATACTCCAGTATGGGCCTGACGTATATGGTATACAGAGTCTTGAATGATTCCTTAGTGAGGTATTGGAACGCTATTCTTAGGTTTGCCAGCCGCCCGTATGCTGCAGCAGTTATCTGATTGATGTGTGCCTCAGGAGATGTGCTCGGTATTATACTCACCCCAAGATCTTTTTCTTTGAGTGAGGTTTGCAGTCTTTGGCCACCTAGACTATACTCTGTCTGCGGTCTTTTTGCCCTTCCCCGATATTCATGACTTTACATTTGGCAGGGTTAAATTCAAGGAGCCAGTTACTGGACCAGGCTTGCAGCCTGTCCAGGTCTCTTTGTAGTCCTGCCTGATCCTCGACTGTGTGTGTGTGTGTGTGTGTTAGTTACCATTTTGTCCTAGGCACATGTCAATTAGACACTAGGCCTGTTGTATATATGTGTGTGTGTGTGTATGTGTATGTAAGGAAACACTTCGAAATGTTTCTGCCCCACCCGTGCGTGAAGCAAGAGCTTTACCCACTAGGCCACTGGGGGCTGTATATGTGTGTGTGTGTGTGTACTCACCTAGTTGTGGTTGCAGGGGTCGAGTGTGTGTGTGTGTGTGTGTGTGTGAGTGTGTGTGAATAATAGTCACATGACTAATTCATAATTATTGTGAATAATAGTCAAATGACTAATTCGTAATTATTGGGAAAAACTCGCAGATTCATTTCCACTCCTTACTCAGCGTGCCTTCCAAGTGCTGGTTTCTTTTGTCACAACAAACTTATGTGAATCAGAGTTCTCAAGTTTAGTAGCAATGAAGACAAAGACCAGGAACCGATTGAAAGCCGATGAGAGTAGCATTGTCATCAACAGCTCCCCGCATAAACAAACTGATTGACTCAATGAATCATCAGTGTTCCCACTGATAATGTTTCTGGTGTTTCTGTTTGATTTAATTTTTTTGTGATAAAAACGGACTGTATAATTATTTCTCTAGAAAACAATGTTTTTTTTTTTTTTTGTGATACGAATGTATATTGCTATTTTTCTGCAAATTCTGAATATTTTTTTTTTCGGACCTGGTTTTTCTGTCCCTTTATGATGGCGATAAATTTTTTGTATGGAAGTAAGGGGGTAAATGGAGAAATGCATCAAACCGAGGGACAGGCAGGAGCGACCTGCTCTAAACCCGTGTTGCCCTGGGTTGTGTAACTGATGGGTATCTAGGTGGTTGGCGATCTTGCTTCTTAGAACACTTTCAAAGATTTTTATGATATGGGACATTAGTGCTATCGGTCTGTAGTTCTTTGCAATTGCTTTACTGCCACCTTTGTAGAGTGGGGCTATGTCTGTTGTTTTTAGTGAGTGTGGGATGACCCTTGTGTCCATGCTCCCTCTCCGTAGAATGTTGAAGGCAAGCGACAGGGCAGTTCTTGATGAACACGGAGTTCCATGAGTCTGGGCCTGGGGAAGAGTACATGGACATGTCATTTATTGCCTTTTCAAAGTCTTGTGGTGTTAGCATAATATCCGTGATTTTTGAGATGGCCATATTTTGGGTCTTGTTCATAAAGAATTCATTTGGATTGTCGATCCTTAGTCTGGGCAGCGGCTCATTAACCACTTAGTCGTATTGGGACTTTAGTATCTCACTCATTTCTTGGCTGTCATTTGTGTATGTCCCACCTCTCCTAAGCAGGGGCCCAATACTGAATGTTGTTTTTCCCTTAGATTTGGCATAAGAGAAGAAGTTTTTTTTTTTTTCAATTTCCTTTATGGCTTTTAGTTCTTCCTGCGATTATTGTGTACTGTAAGATTCATTCAGCTTAAATTCAATATTTGCAATTTCATTGAACATTGCCTCCCTTAGTATTTCAGATATATTGGCTCCTCTCAGCAGCTCTGTGACTCTTCGCCTTCGTCTGTATACGGAGCGTCTCTCTCTTTCTAGTTTACATCTTCTCTTTATTTTTTCTTAATGAAATGTGCCTTGAGCACATTTCATCAAGAACCACAGAGTTTATTTTTTCTAGGCAAAGGTTCGGATCCGTGTTGTTTAGGATATCTTACCAGCTTGTTATTGAAATTGAATTTTGTGAAGACACCCTCACTGATCACATTTTGCTGGTCAGGAGCCCTGTGCATACATGTGTGTACCTCTATTATGTTGTGATCTGAGTGTATTGTCTTTGATACGGTTATATTACGAATCAGATCGTCGTTGTTAGTGAAGATGAGGTCCAGCGTATTTTCTAGTCTTGTAGGCTCTAATATTTACTGGTTTAAGGTGAATTTGGTGCAGAGATTTAATAGCTCGTGTGTGTGTGAATTTTTATCTGATGTGCCTCCTGGGGTGATCTCTACTAAATATTATTTGCTACACTCCTCCATTTTAGGTGTCTCAAGTTGAAATCTCCCAGTAGCAAGATGTTTGTAATGTCGTGATTTTTGCACATATTATTGAGCAATGATGGTTTTACGGTGTAACAACTGGGGGATGCAATAGCCTTTGCCGTTTATGTTTTATTAATTTTTCCCACCAAAAATTATTAAAAAAAAAAAAAAAAACTTCAATATTTATTAAAAGACGAGATATTGACACTTGATCAGTTGTTACAGTGTTATTTTGCCCTTTATCTTTCATCGCAGGTCAACTAGAACGTTTTCCATTAACCCAATTTTGCATTTGCTATACCGAAGTGACACCCCATAAAATAGCCAGTTATTATATTTTTATCTTTATATTTTAAGGCAAACTTCATAATCATTAAAATGTGCAGTTTGAAAAGTTTAAAGTTAATTTCTGCCTCCCTCCCCCATCATCAAGACAAACTAAAAACCGGAGTTTTGGAATGCACCAGTTGTCAAGTGCATGTCTTCGGTAGTGTGGTACATCATTACATACAACTGCATGTCTTCGGTAGTGTGGTACATCATTACATACAACTGCATGTCTTCGGTAGTGTGGTACATCACTACATACAACTGCATGTCTTCGGTAGTGTGGTACATCACTACTTCATAAGCATGAAGAAAAAGAGGAACTATTGAATAGTCTACCCGGTATATATAGAACATGGGAAGATAGGAAAGGGGTAAAGTATAACACACAGAATGACCAGTCTACAACAATTGACCCAAAAATAAACAGTCATCCACGGGAAAAAACACAGGAGACAAAAACATTAGCTAACTCAGCCCCCAGCCCCAGGACTGACCCAGACCCAGCCCCCAGCCATAGTGAACATCCGGTTTTGGTTAAGGACGCCACCACAGCCATAGCCTCTAGTACAGATATAGTAGGGGAGTCCTCTTCCAGGGAAAATGTTGGCCCCATGTCATCAAAGGAGAAAAGCGCAGATAACGAGGAAAACCAAGGAGTGGAAAGAGAGGAAAAAACCGCAGATAATGCTGCAGATCTTTGGGAAAACACAAAGTCAGTAAATATAGGCAGCCAAAACATATGCAGATTCTATGCTAAAGGTATGTGCCTTTATGGCAGAGATTGTTGGAGTAAACACACCAGAAAATGTGCCAACATGTTAAGGAAAGGAAAGTGTCGTTTTAAAAAAGAGTGCAGATACTTCCATCCAGTGATGTGTCAAGCTTCAACACAGTCCAGAGAATGTTATGACCTGAGCTGCCCAGACCACCATATAAAGGGAACAGTACGATACAGAGAAAGCAGGGAAAGGGAAAATGAAAATGAACAGCAATCTTTTTTAGATATAAGGAGAAACAACCAGATAAAAGAAAGAGACAAAAGGTGGAAATGGTACAGAGGGGACAGATGGGCAGAACAGTGGGACAAGACAAGACAGGCACCAGCTCATCAGGGCCGTATAAACAATCAAAGTCAGTACTGGAGAAACCAGGGGTATGGGCACCAGGGGCCATACCAGGTAAGACATCACCAGTGGTACTAACCAAACACAAAGAAAGACCAAACATCCCAAATGGTAACTCCTGCTTCATATTTGCAAATATTCAGGGTCTGAAATCAAATAAAAATGACAAAGTTAGTTATGTTAGTGGACTCCTATCAGAAGCAAATGCCATGTTTGGAGCATTTACAGAAACACATACAAGGGATGTTTTGGACGGAGAGATTCAGATAGAAAACTATAACATGTATAGATGTGATAGAATTAATAGGTCACAGGGAGGAGTAGGACTCTATATAAAATATACTCTCAGAAGTGTTGAACGCTACGAATGATATAGTATAAATCCTCGGCATTAAAGTGGAAAATAAGAATCTAGTAATTATCCTAGTATACAAACCACCATCAGCAACTGCGGAGGAATTCTCAGAGCAGTTAAAGAAGATAGATAGCTATCTGGATAGGCTAGAAAATCCCACCCCAAACATTTTAATCCTTGGAGATTTTAATCTCCCTCATGTAAAATGGAAGATGAGGCACCATAATGTTATACCAGAAATAACTCCTGGAAGCACCCTGGCTCAACAGGCACATACCAGGGAACTAATGAGGCTTTGTGTAAAGTACTCACTAAACCAACAGATAATTGATCCCACTAGAAATGAAAATACCCTGGATTTGATATTCACAAACAACGAGGAATTAATCAGAGACATAACAGTTATAAAAACAATATACTCTGATCATAACATCATAGAAGTTCAAACTAGTATTAACTCAGGGTTAGGGAACTGCGACACTAATGTTAGAGACGGAATGTTCAGTAAGTTTAATTTTAATAACCAAATAATTGACTGGGAAAAAATAAACCAAGAGCTATCAGACATATCATGGGAATCAGACATGAGCACCCTAAATCCCCAACAGTGCCTAGAGAAGCTGAATACAGAAGCATACAAGGTATGTATGAAGCACGTACCATTGAGGAAACCCAGAAGAAGATCAGATATAGAGAGAGAGCGTAGGAGATGGTACAGGAGAAGAAAACGGGTTACTGAATTGCTGAAAAACACAGTTATGTTGCAACAGAGGAGAGATAGCCTTAACCGAGAGATCACGGAATTAGAGCAAAAACTTAAGATGTCATACCTGACAGAAGAAGTACAAAGGGAACAAAGAGCCATACAGGATATTGCAAGAAACCCAAAATATTTCTACTCCTATGCAAAATCCAAGCTAAGAACTACCTGTAGAATTGGACCATTATTGAGAGGAGATTCGTATACGGACGATGAACAGGAAATGAGTGAAATCCTAAAAGAACAGTATGAGTCAGTGTTCAGCAACCCACTAAATGACAGCAAGGTAGAAAATGCAGAAATATTTTTCACTCCAGCAGAAGGCTGCGCAGACCACCTAACCGACATTAGTACAAATCCCATAGATTTCGAAAAGAAATGGACAACATGCCCACTCACTCAGCACCTGGACCAGATTCATGGAATGCTTTATTTATAAAGCAGTGCAAAGTACCATTAGCAAGAGCCCTTAGTATTCTGTGGAGAAAGAGCTTAGATCTAGGTGAAATTCCAGAGGCCTTAAAGAGTGCAGACATAGCTCCTTTGCATAAGGGAGGTAGTAGAGCACTAGCTAAAAATTACAGACCAGTAGCCCTCACTTCTCACATCATAAAAATCTTTGAAAGAGTGATGAGACGGCAGATTACAAAGTTCATGGACCAGCACAACCAACATAACCCGAACCAGCATGGCTTTAGAGCGGGTCGATCATGCCTGTCACAGCTGCTGAACCATTATGACAGAATTACGGAGGCATTGGAGGACGACCAAAACGCAGATGTGATTTACACAGATTTTGCAAAGGCGTTTGACAAATGCGATCATGGAGTGATAGCGCACAAAATGAGGGCCATAGGCATTACGGGGAAGGTAGGCAGATGGATTTTGAGTTCCTAACACACAGAACACAAAAAGTAGTAGTGAACAGGGCAAGATCCAGCATCAGCGAGGTCAAAGCTTAGTGCCCCAAGGCACTGTCCTGGCGCCTCTGCTGTTTCTCATCCTCATAGCAGACATAGATAAAAACACCCAGCACACTTTTGTATCATCATTTGCAGATGACACTAAAATAAGCATGAAAGTCACTACGGTAGAGGACACTGAAAAATTACAGGAGGACATAAGCAGGGTCTTCCAATGGGCAGTGGAGAACAACATGACGTTCAATGGTGATAAGTTTCAGCTGCTTAGGTATGGAAAAAATGAAGAACTCAAAAGGAACACTATATACAAAACGCAAGAGGGTCACCACATAGAACGAAAGGAACACGTAAAGGACTTGGGAATAATTATGTCTGCTGATCTGTCGTTTAAAGACCATAACAAGACAAAGATCACAACAGCCAGGAAGATGACGGGGTGGGTATTGAGAACTTTCAAAACAAGGGAAATAATGCCGATGGTGACACTATTCAAATCGCTAGTGCTCCCCACTTAGAATACTGCTCAGTGCTGACGGCCCCGTTCAGGGCAGGAGAAATAGCAGAGCTGGAACAAATCCAGAGATCGTTTACGGCTCACATTGAGCCATTGAAACATCTAAATTATTGGGAACGCCTTCAAGTCTTGAACATGTACTCATTGGAGCGGAGGAGAGAGAGATACATGATAATATATACATGGAAAGTACTTGAGGGCCTGGTCCCAAATCTGCACACTGCCATAACATACTGGAGTGAGAGATATGGGAGAAAGTGTAAAATAAACCCAGTGAGGAGCAGGGGTGCGGTGGGGACAATACGGGAGCACTGTATTAACATCCGGGGTCCCAGACTATTCAACATCTTACCAGAAGATATCCGAAACACAGCTGGAACCAGTGTAGAAGCCTTCAAGAGGAAACTGGACAAATATCTTCACCAGGTGCCAGATCAACCAGGCTGTGATGGATATGTGGGGCAGCGGGCCTCCAGCAGCAACAGCCTGGTTGACCAGGCAAGCACCAGAAGAGCCTGGCCCATGGCCGGGCTCAGAGAGTAGATACTCTCGAAACTCTTCAAAGGTATATCAAAGGTATACAACTGCATGTCTTCGGTAGTGGTACATCATTACATACAACTGCATGTCTTCGGTAGTGTGGTACATCATTACATACAACTGCATGTCTTCGGTAGTGTGGTACATCACTACATACAACTGCATGTCTTCGGTAGTGTGGTACATCACTACATACAACTTAGTGATAGTTCTCTCTGACTATCTCCAATGAACTGGTATCGATTTCCTGCCACTTTTCTCCATGGTGTGGGAGTCGTGTCCATCTTCGTCACCAGAGAAAATATCGTACTGTACATCTGTATCAATATTGCTATTTTATCCTCATTGATATATTAGCTTAGATTTACACAATTATTTTCTGTATTATATTTTTTTATGTTTTGTTTCAAACAGGAAATTTTCATGTTTAATTGTTTTATGTTTAAATATTTTTTGGGTATACTTTTTCTATATTGATTATTCTTTCCCGTTATTGTTAATTTTTCTAGTGTGTCTTTTCATAAGCAGCAAGTGTCCTTTCAGATCCACTTTGAGGATCTGAAAGAGCAAACATACCTTCACAATGGTGTGTGTTTGTGTGTGTGTGTCGATTTTCATAACAGTGTATTCCAGGATGTTGTTAATGGGTTCAACAACTTTACTGATAGGACTCCATGAGCAAAATATTGATTAAATGCTGGAGAAATAAAAACAAATAAAAACAATGAAAAGACAACCACTTATCGGTCCCCCTTCGTGGATACCTAATTATGAGCAAATGACACGTGAGCTCACCTACATGTGTTTGAAGGGTCGAGTCTTAGCTCTTGGTCTCGCCTCTCAACTTGCCTTTTTTGGCCATATCTTACCTGCTCTTAAAACTATGTATAGAGGTTGACCTCACCACTTCGAGGTTATTTCCCTTTCTGACCACCCTGAGACTGAAGAAATACTTCCTGACATCCCTGAGGCTAATATGCCCTCTCAATTCGTATAAGTTTTTTGCATGTTGCTAAAATGTCTCTCCAGTTCTTCTGTCCTTAAATGTCGTTATATTCAATTCCATTAACGTTGTATTGCTCATGCTCCTTCCTGAGCTCAGCAACAAGCTTCATGCATAACTCTGCATTAAAGTTTATAAGCAAGAGAGTCCTGAATGATTCTGTTAGATAAGCTAGATACACATTGGCTGCAACGATTATTCGACTGAGACTAAACTATGGGTGATTATGTAGAATAATCTTCATCTACCTCCCCTCCCCCATACTTCTTTATCTTCCTTTTCTATTCCTCTTTTCCGAGAACTATTATAACTCCATAGTGTTGGTGTATATATTAGAACTCATTTATTCTAGCATAAAGCATCTATAGAACTAGCTTATGCTAATGTATTAATATTACCCAATAAACACCAATACTGAAACTACCTGATGCTACAATATATTAAAACTACCTAATAATAACCTATATTAGAACCACCTGATACTAGCATATATCAGAGCTTCGTGATGCTAGTATATATAAGAATTTTATGATAACATACATAAGGTTCTTTAGTAATATTAAATGTATGTATAATGGTATATGATCAAGACACGTGCGACACTAAGTACCTCTATCGCCGAAACATTTCGCCTGCACAGCAGGCTTTATTTCATTACAGAGGTGGTAATAATATAGTAGAGAGTAGAATGTGAGGTAATTTGTCCCTCAGCCTCGACATATGATGGTCAGTCATAACCTAAAGCAGAGGTATGAGGCCAGAGATTTATACAGTATATTGGAGAGGGAAGAGAGTTGTAGGTGGAAGCGAGGACACAGGCGAGCTGCGCCCACTAGTGCAAACTAACAAAAGAGTTGTAGAAGACAAATTGTCCGACACTGTTTCACCTTTGGTATTGTGGAACAGTGAATTTCTTATCAACTCCTTTGATAAACATCTGTATAAAATGAACTACTTCCACTAGTGGTCCCCGCTCACCTGTGACGTTACCTTCATCTACACCTCACCTCTGACTCCTGTATATAAATTTGGAGCCTTATGCCTTTACTTAAAACAAAGATGACCATTTTCTATCAAGGAAGACGACTGTTTACCACAAAATTACCTCTCTACTTCTACTGACTCCAGTGTTATAATCACTTCTGTATTCGAATAATGACACCTGTTTTGTACTCTAAATGTTTCGTCACTAAAGTTACCTAATGTTGTACATGTGTGTTAGCTTGTCGGTATACTATGCTATTTATAATGTAATATGTAATGGGATTTCGGAAGACTAAAAATTATAATACCTTATTTTCTAATCAATAATATTCTCTTGCTGTCTTAAACAATATTTTCGTTCACTTAAAGAAAATATATATATATATATATATATATATATATATATATATATATATATATATATATATATATATATATATATATATATATATATATATATATATATATATATATATATATATTAGAAAACCACTATGAAAAAATAGAAGAATTCCAAGCGCTTTCGTGACTACTCACATTATCAAGGAACTATAACAGGAAACATGACAAGAAGGGCTTATATAAGGGCGAGACTACACCTCACAGTCACATCACACTAACAAAGACTACACCTCACAGTAGCGTAACATTGCACGACTCTGTATATATGTATATATATATATATATATATATATATATATATATATATATATATATATATATATATATATATAACATGTGTGTATGTGCCGATTAGGTAAAACTGGTCAGTTACCAAGAACTTATTTAAAATTTAGTCCTTTCTAAAATTTTCTCTTATACGTTTAAACATATTTTTTTTTTCATTAATGTTAATGTAAAAATCATTTTTAAAACTTACTTAACCTTATTATAACAAGCGCAATTTAATTTAGCGTAATTCAACTAAATATATTTTAGATAAGTTTACAATAATTTAATAATAAACAAACATAATGAATTATATTTGTGTAATAATTGTGCAATAATTCTGCAAAAATTAATTCTGAACCTAACGAAGAATATATATTTCATTGTGTTTGTTTATTATTAAGTTATTGTAAACTTATCTAAAATATATTTAGTTGGATTAGGCTAAATTAAATTGCGTTTGTTATAATAGGGTTACGTAAGTTTTCTAAGGTTATTTTGGTACAAAATTATTAATATTTACATTAACATTAATGAAAGAAATGTATCTTTAAACGTATAAGAGAAAATTTTAGAAAAGACTTAATTTTAAATGAGTTCTTGCTAACTGACCAGTTTTACCTTTTCTGCACGACATATATATCCACACACACACACATTCACGTTACGACATATATGTGGAAAAATGTATTTGACCTCTAACCTGTTTGAATAGTCATAAAAGAAATTCTGGCCTAAGGTAAGAAGACTATGGGGAAAAAAAAACGAGAAACTTGTAAGAGGTATATAAAAGAAGTACACGACGACATTCCAGACGAGATCAAGCCTGGAGAAAACTCGGATCTACTGACCTGTAAATCCTTTGATATCAGCGAAGAGTATGGAGACGTTCTCGTAGCGGTGGATGTAGATCTTGTGGAACTGTGAGGGCTGGAACTCTCCCCTCTCGTCCTCCCTTGCTATGTCTCTGATCATCTCAAGCGCCACGAACCGCGGAAGCACTGGCACCAAAGGATAATATGATAAATTAAAAACACAATAAAATAATAAAAAAATATCATTAGTAAGACTACAAGGAGAAAGTTAAAAAAAAAATATGTTGGGACCTCGTAAGGAAATATGCGTAGTAAAACGAGGAGAGTTTTATTCACAATGAAAGTCTATTAGTATACTGATTTTTGTTTTATATGTAACAGGTTTTATTAATAAAGTAATCAGTTATTTCCTTTAGTTAGGTTTTGTTAGGTTAGGTTAAATTAAATTATGTTACATAACTGAAAAAAAATATTTAACCGCATTTAGAAAAGAGAAAAAAAGACTGATACAGTGTGTGTGAGTGTGTGTGTGTGTGTGTGTGTGTGTGTGGTGTGTGTGTGTGTGTGTGTGTGTGTGTGTGTGTGTGTGTGTGTGTTTGTGAGTGTGAGTGTGTGTGTGTGTGTGTGTGTTTGTGAGTGTGAGTGTGTGTGTTTTGTGTGTGTTGTGTGTGTGTGTGTGTGTGTACTCACCTAATTGTGGTTGCAGGGGTCTAGACTCAGCTCCTGGCCCCGCCTCTTCGCTGTCCGCTACTGGGTCTCTGCTCTCCCTGCTCCATGAGCTTTATCATACCTTGTCTTAAAACTACGTATGGATCCTGCCTCCACTATATCTTTCTCTAGACTATTCCACTTCCTGACTACTCTGTGGCTGAAGAAATGCTTCCTAACATCCCTTTTACTCATCTGAGTCTTCATCTTCCAGTTGTGTCCCCTTGTTTCTGTGTTCCCTCTCTGGAACATCCTGTCACTGTCTACCTTGTCGATTCCCCGCAGTATTTTGTATGTCGTTATCATGTCTCCTCTGACCCTTCTTTCCTCCAGTGTTGTTAGTCCTATTTCCCTCAATCTTTCTTCATAGGACAGACCCCTGAGTTGTGGAACTAACCTTGTCGCAAACCCTTGCACTTTCTCTAGTTTCTTTACGTGCTTGACCAGGTGTGGGTTCCAGACTGGTGCTGCATATTCTAGTATGGGCCTGACGTACACGGTGTACAGTGTCTTGAACGATTCCTTGTTAAGGTAACGGAACGCTAATCTTAGGTTGCCAGTCGCCCATATGCTGCCGCAGTTATCTGGTTGATGTGTGCCTCCGGAGACGTGTTTGGCGTTATACTCACCCCAAGGTCTTTCTCCTTTGCCGAGGTTTGTAGCCTTTGCCCGCCTAGCCTGTACTCTGTCAGCGGCCTTCTTTGTCCTTCTCCGATCTTCATGACTTTGCATTTGGTGGGATTGAATTCAAGAAGCCAGTTGCTAGACCAGATGTCAAGCTTGTCCAGGTCTGTTTGAAGTCCTGCTTGGTCCTCCTCCGATGTGATTCTCCTCATTAATATCACATCATTTGCGAACAGAGACACTTCTGAGTCTATCCCGTTCGACATGTCATTTACATATACCAAGAATAACACTGGTCCTAGGACTGACCCCTGCGGTACACCGCTCGTCACAGGCGCCCACTGTGATACCTCATCACGCACTATGACCCGTTGTTGCCTCCCTGTGAGGTATTCCCTGATCCATTCCAGTGCCCTTCCTGTTATACATGCTTGTTCTTCCAACTTCTTTACTAATCTCATGTGAGGAACTGTGTCGAAGGCCTTCCTGCAGTCCAGGAAAATGCAATCAACCCACCCTTCTCTCTCTTGCCTTACCTCTGTTACTTTATCATAGAACTCTAGGAGGTTTGTTACACAGGATGTGCCTTCCCGGAATTCGTGCTGACTGGTGTTTATTATCCTGTTCAGCTCGAGGTGCTCCATCATTCTTTTCCTGATGATTTTCTCCAGGACTTTGCACACTATACACGTAAGTGACACCGGTCTATAGTTTAGTGCCTCTTTTCTGTCTCCTTTTTTAAAGAGTGTGTGTGTGTGTGTGTGTGTGTACTCATCTAATTGTGGTTGCAAAGGTCGAGACTCAGCTGCTGGTCCCGTGTGTGTGTGTGTAGTTGTAGTAGTAGTAGTAGTAGTAGTAGTAGTAGTAGTAGTAGTAGTAGTAGTAGTAGTAGTAGTAGTAGTAGATTGGTAGAGTTTTATCATAGAGTTATAACTCTTTGATAAAACAAAATTTTACCCTCAAAGATTTTTTAAGTCTTATGAAAAACTTATTAATAATAAAAATTTGCATCTTACTAAAGTAGATCAAATAAATGCAATAGTAATTTTGAATGAAAATGATTACCAAGAAAAAATAAATAATTTTTTAAATGATACATATGATAAATGATACAGATACGGCTATTGAAAGGCAATGATGAATTAAAAAAATTCCTTCCACTAATTCATCTTTACCCTATATGTTTGGATTAATAAAAACTCACAAACCAGGTAATCCAGCGAAACCTATTTTCACTCTATAGGTTCAGTTTCCTATAAATTATCTAAATGGCTAGTAGAAATTTTTAGCCCAATTGTTGAAAAATAAGTTAAGCAATGTGACTGAATTAAATGATTTCAATATAGTTAGTTTTGATGTTATACTTCGTTGTTTACAAAAGTTATAGTTGATGATTTATTAAGTTTCGAATCTGAAAAACTTAATAATTGCGATTTACCATTGCCAATACCTATCATTAAACTTTGTATTGTAGATGCAAAGTTTGTGTTTAATGACGAGTTTTACACTCAGGAGTTTGGTATGGCAATGAGAAATCCTCTCTCACCTGTCCTTAGTAATTTGTATATGTAATATTTTGAGACAAGATTGCTTAACAAAATCCTTCTCAGCAGAGCTAAGTGAAATAGATAACATGTTTCCCCAGTGAGTGGTCACTACATAAATTAACAGTTCAAGGGAACTTCAACATCCATCACCTTCCCGTTGAGAGCCCAGGCACTGTAATTCCAAACTTCAAAGCTTGAATCATTTCATAAATGCCATGTTCACACTCCAACAGCAGGTCAAATAATATTTTATTTTTTCTCCGATCAAGCCGATTTAACATGCTCACACACGCACCAAATGGAGGTTCTAGCCCCAACCACTTTAAACCTCCTTTACTCCATCCCTTCTGTCCTTTATTCGATGGCCCCTATTCCTCTTAGACATCCTATTCTGCTCTATCCTTTCTAAACGACCAAACTATCGCAACAGCCCTACCTCTACTTTGCATAATACACATGTTATTTTATTCATTTAGAAGCACTAAACCTGTCGGGATCATAGAGCACCCGAAGATGGAAAGTAATCAGGATTGCAGCAATTCCTTGGACCACAATCCCTTCCTCAACTTCAAGGAAAGCCTCATTGGTTACCAGTGAAGGGAGTGCACACAGAAACAAGAGCTTAAGCTAAGGCAACATTCCCAGGACACATCTAGATGCTGATATAGTTTTTACGTCATGTGACAGCGCTGTAGGACCCTTACGGGTTTAGCGCTTGGTTGCGATGATGATGATAATAATAATAATAATAATAATAATAATAATAATAATAATAATAATAATAATAATAATAATAATAATAATAATAATAATAATAATAATAATAATAATAAATGAGTCATTTGGAAAATTTGCCGTCACTTCTTATGATGTTATCTCAATTTTTGATGTGGTGGACGTGTAAAGCTGCGGGAAACCTCAGTTACATGACTCCACTGAACGGGGTTTCACATGAAACACCCACGTCAAGAAGAGGCTTTATATTTCCCATGACAAAATAATACCAATAAGGAGTAACAAGTCACAATTCCGTGCTGGCGCAATTATCCGAAATGCAGCGCTTAGGAGGGACCTCATGAGGTATTGTCTTGTCGCCTTCTCTATTTTTCTCACCCCACTTGTGATTTGACATTGATACAGGAAGAACCGAAACGTCGTCATCAAGCTCTCTTCCTAAGTGCGGATTTTACGCGAATACCACCAATAAGTCAGAGTGGTCGTCTCTACATTAACATGTTTACCAGAAGGCTTTCTCAAGCACGTGTACAATTTGTGTTATTGATTATCATTTAGTCAATAAAATTGACAAATACTTGTTTAAAAACGTGTCAATGCAAGTAAATGAAGACTGTCCTTAGTATTACCTCAGGAGGGTTATCATTAAGAGGAGTATTTTCATTATCGTCCCACAACAGTCGACTCACTGCAAGGATTTTTTCTTCTAGGTGAGCAATGGCATCACATGCTAAGAGACCTCAGTAATCTCACTCTCCCCAGGAATGAACCGGCCCTTTCGATTGTGAGTCGAATCCCCTACCAGTGAGCTACGAGGTAACTACTACAAGTTAACGCTGTTATTCCCCACTTGTTTGTGTGGCAACACGTGTTTCCTCGCCGCTGCACTGACAACAGAAGCTCTACAGCAGTCTCGCAAATTATGCTCTTTGATAAGCCACACTGCTCAGCAAACACATCTTAACTACAATTCTTTAGGACTGGAGGACTTCATCGTTAAACCCACAAGTACTTACATTTTTGACTTGAAACAATATTGACTTTTAATCATGCCTGCTTGCTTTGCTTGAGTGGCTGGAGGTGGGTTTCTTCAGAGCAAACGGAAGAGAGGTTGTTATCACGCCTCACCACTCACAAATCCCGCTAACATCGTTTGAATGCAACCAGTGTAAATAATCTACCTAACTACTAAGCGAAGGTTGGATAAATAATCATAGTGAAAGCTGCCTCATCGGATCGAGCAAGCAGTTGCTGTTTGATGAAAGAAGTCAAACAAAAGTATCACAGGTAGGGAGATAAAGATGCACACACACTCTCTCTCTCTCTCTCACACACACACACACACACACACACACACACACACACACACACAGAAGCTGGAGGACCAGGCAGGGATAACAGGGAAGGCACTACAATGGATCAGGGAATACCTGTCAGGAAAACAGCAGCGAGTCATGGTACGTGGCGAGGTGTCAGAGTGGGCGCCTGTGACGAGTGGGGTTCCAGAGGGGTCAGTCCTGGGACCGGTGCTGTTTCTGGTATTTGTGAACATGACGAAAGGAATAGACTCCGAAGTGTCCCTGTTTGCAGATGATGTGAAGCTGATGAGAAGAATTCAATCGGACGAGGACCAGGAAGAACTACAAAGGGATCTGGACAGGCTGCAAGCCTGGTCCAGCAATTGGCTCCTGGAGTTCAACCCCACCAAGTGCAAAGTCATGAAGATTGGGGAAGGGCAAAGAAGACCGCAGACGGAGTACAGTCTAGGGGGCCAGAGACTACAAACCTCAATCAAGGAAAAAGATCTTGGGGTGAGTATAACACCAGTCACATCTCCTGAGGCGCACATCATCCAAATAACTGCTGCAGCATACGGACGCCTAGCTAACCTAAGAACAGCATTCCGACATCTTAATAAAGAATCGTTCAGGACCCTGTACACTGTGTACGTTAGGCCCATACTGGAGTATGCAGCACCAGTTTCGAACCCACATCTAGCCAAGCACGTAAAGAAGCTAGAGAAAGTGCAAAGGTTTGCAACAAGATTAGTCCCGGAGCTAAGGGGTATGTCCTACGAGGAGAGGGAAATCGACCTGACGACACTGGAGGACAGGAGAGATAGGGGGGACATGATAACGACATATAAGATACTGAGAGGAATAGACAAGGTGGACAGAGACAGAATGTTCCAGAGATGGGACACAGCAACAAGGGGACACAGTTGGAAGTTGAAGACTCAAATGAATCACAGGGATGTTAGGAAGTATTGCTTCAGTCACAGAGTAGTCAGGAAGTGGAACAGACTGGAAAGTGATGTAGTGGAGGCAGGAACCATACATAGCTTTAAGAAGAGGTATGATAAAGCTCATGGAGCAGAGAGAGTGACCCAGTAGCGGCCAGTTAAGAGGCTGGGCCAGGAGCTATTACTCGACCCCTGCAACCAAAACTAGGTGAGTACAACTGGGAGTATACACACACACTCACACACACACACACACACACACACACACACACACACACACACACACACACACACACACATACTCACACACACACACTCTCACACACTCACACTCACACACACTCACACACACTCACACTCACACACACTCACACACATTTCCTCACTCACAGAGTTGTCAGGAAGTGGAATAGTCTGGAAGTGATGCAGTGGAGGCAGGATCCATACATAGCTTTAAGGAGAGGTATGATAAAGCTCATGGAGCAGGTAGAGTGACCAAGTAGCGGCCAGTGAAGAGGCGGGGCCATGAGCTGTGACTCGACCCCTGCAACCACAACTAGGTGAGTACACACACACACACCAGGAGCTGAGTCTCGACCCTTGCAACCACAATTAGGTGAGTACACACACACATTTCGGAGAATTGGGTGGTTTCAGAGAGTAAGAAAACGGCCAGTCAAATTAATTTTCAAGGCAGAATCAGCTTGGAGCAGGATCCTGTAGGAGAAAGCACGGCTAAGGGACAAACCAGAGTACCGGAGAGTGTACCTCAATTGAGACAGAACACAAGAAGAAAGGATGATACTGAAAGAGAGGGTACAAAGATGGAAGGAGGAACGAGAGGCAATTACGGAGATGAGCAGGAGAACCCAGACTCAGCTGGAAGAGCAAGCACACCCTCCTCCAGAAACACCCACAGAAGGAATCCAACCATGACAACCCCAAAGCAAATGAACAATCTAAACCAAAACCCACACACTGTTCCCTCTGTCCCCACCCCCCACATCACAAACCCCACCCCTACAGCAACCCCCTATGGGCACTCTGCCCATACCCACTCATCACAAACCCCAGCCCCACTGCAACCCCCTATAGGCCCTATGGGCATTTTGCCCCAAACCCCCATCACAAACCCCACCCCCACCGCAACCTCCCATAGGCCCCCGCCAGGGCTCCTGCTCCCCCAACACAAACCACACCCCCACCACAACCTCCCATAGGCCCCCACCAGGGCTCCTGCTTCCCCAACCACAATATTCTCCCCAGACCATAGTTTTAGAAAAGTTGAAGGTTTGGTACACGAACGTGGATGGAATAACGAATAAATGAGAGGAGTGGCATGAAAAAATCAATGAGACGTCCCCATACATCATAGCAGTCACAGAATCAAAACTGACTGAGACAATAACTGACGCAATCTTCCCACTGGGATATCAGATCATGAGGAAAGATAGAAGGAGCAGATGGGGAGGAGGGGTTGCACTGCCTATTAAAAACCGATGAGGATTTGAGGAAATGGAAGGAATGGACGAGATTGGAGAAAGAGATTTCATAGTAGGTACAATTCAGTCTGGGGAACATAAGGTAGTCATTGCAGCGATGTACAACCCACCACAGAACTGCAGGAGGCCAAGAGAGGAATATGAAGAGAGCAACAGAGCGATGGTGGGCACTACCTGAGGTGGCAAGAAGAGCTTACTCGAGCAGAGCAAAGTTACTGGTTATGGGCGATTTCAACCATTGGGAGATCGATTGGGAAAACCTGGAGTCACATGGGGGGTCCCGAAACATGGAGAGCCAAGATGATGGATGTGGTAGTGGAAAATCTCATGCACCAACATGTGAGGGACACTACCAGAGAAGAGAGGGTAGGATGAACCAGCAAGACTGGACCTTGTGTTCACCCTGAACAGCTCGGACATTGAGAACATCACATACGAGAGGCCCCTTGGAACTAGTGATCATGTGTTCTGAGCTTTGAATACATAGTAGAGTTACAAGTGAAGATGGTAACAGGAGTTGAATGAGAAAAGCCAAAATATAAAAGGACGTAAGAAGAAAATGCAAGGAGGCAGAGGAAAGTTTTCTTCTCAAGGTCAACAGAAATAATGGGAAGACCAGAACGAGCCCTTGGTTTACCCGAAGGTGTATGGAGGCAAAAACTAAGTGCACTAGAGCATGGAAAATGTACAAAAGACAAAGGACCCAGTAAAATAAAGAGATTAGTCAAAGAACCAGAAACGAGTGTGCACAGATAAAGAGGGAGGCCCAGCGACAGTACGAAAACAACATAGCATCGAAAGTCAAGTCTGACCCGAAACTGCTGTATAGCAACATTAGGAGGAAGACCAGGTAATCAGGCTGAGGAAAGAAGGTGGGGAGCTCACAAAAACTATCAAGAGGTATGTGAAGAGCTCAACACGAGATTTAAGGAAGTATTTACAGTGGAGACAGGAAGGACTCTGGGCAACCTGAGAAATGGAAGACGGCAAATTAAGTCATCATTTTTTAAGAAAGGAGACAAAAACGAGGCACTAAACTATAGATCAGTGTCACTGATGTGTATAGTATGCAAGGTCATGGAGAAAATTATCAGGAGCAGAATGGTGGAGCACCTAGAAAGGAACAAGCTTATAAACAACAACCAGCACGGTTTCAGGGATGGGAAATCCTGTGTCACAAACCTACTTGTGTTTTATGATAAGGTAATGGAAGTAAGACACGAGAGAGATGGGTGGATAAATTGCATTTTCTTAGACTGCAAGAAGGCCTTCTTATAACATGTATAACAGGAAAAGAACATAAGAATTGAGGAACACTGCAGAAGGCCTACTGGCCCATACAAGGCAGGTCCTTATCAAAACCACCACTACCTAAGAATTTATTCCCGTACTCACGACACCAATCAAACCCAGCCCCTCCCACTCATATATTTGTCCAATCTCTTTTTAAAGCCACCCAAGGTCCTAGCCTCTATCACCCTACTCGGAAGATTGTTCCACGCATCTACTGTCGTGGCAGTATCATATATACACTTGTGTAGTGTATCAGCATTCATCCCACTTATACAGCTGGTCCCTTTGCGTGTGACGTCACGATACCCGCTGACGTCAGAGGCTCAGCGCATGTGCATAGGCTCACATAGGCGTACCCCCTCACTAGAGACAGACCTACGAGCGAGACGGACGGTGGCTGGGCTCCCCCCAACTCATACTGTAAATATACCGTAACCATCCTACAAGGAGTATCTTTGACCACCTATATATCTCTCCCAAGACCCACACGACACTACAACTCTGTTCGAAAACCAGTACTTGCCTATGTTCTTTCTAAATCTAAATTTATCCAATTTAAATCCGTTATTTCTGGTTCTTACTTGGTTCGATATCCTCAGTATTTTATTAATATCTCCTTTGTTTATGCCCATCATCCACTTGTACACCTCGATGATATCTCCCCTCATTCTACGTCTCTCCAGAGAGTGGAGATTCAACGCTCTAAGTCTATCTTCATACGGGATATTTCTTATACTGTAAATCATTTTAGTCATTCTTCTTTGTATGTTCTCCAATGAATCTATATCCATTCTGTAGTAAGGAGACCAAAACTGAGCTGCATAATCCAAATGAGGTCTCACTAGTGATGTATAGAGCTGTAAAATAACTTTTGGACTTCTGTTGCTTATACTTCTTGAAATAAATCCTAGTAATCTGTTAGCTTTATTGCGCACACTTAGGCACTGTTGTCTTGGCTTTAGATTCCTGCTTACCATGACTCCCAAGTCTTTTACACATTCTGTATGATCAATTTCTACTTCACCTAGTTTATAAATTCGAGGGATATTTTCATTACCAAGGACTAGTACCTTACACTTGTCCACATTGAACTTCATCTGCCACTTGGACAAGTGTTGAAGAATTCGTTTGTATTAAGATCCCAAGATGTTGCTGTGTCAGACGAAGATCTACTTAGATCTACTTAGACTAGTGGATGGTACCACTATGACCCCGCCTCCTGCTGCTTCACCTCACCTAACTACAGTATATAAGCCACCTCTACGGACATATGCTGTCATTTCTACAAGATTGATGAACTGAACACATCGACTCCAGGCCGAGGGACTGATTACCTCAAAACTCCTACTCTCCTTACACCTTTCTACTTTGTATTGGACTGATGAAGCCACTGTGTGGCGAAACGTTTCCTCAATAAAGATACCCAAATGTTGCATATGTGTCTAATTTATAATATTAAAAGTAATGGATTTGTGATCACTTGCGCCAAGCTCTTCAGTGATCTCCAGATTATTTACAAGGGTTTCTTTATTTGACAAGACTAGGTCGAGCAAATTATTACCTCTGGTAGGCTCCGTCACACACTGCTTCAGAAAACAGTCCTGAACTACTTCCATAAAGTCACTGGACTCCAGATTACCGGTCAAAGAAGTCCAGTCAATTTGACTAAAGTTAAAATCCCCTACTATCACTACGTTATTGTGTCTAGAAGCCCTAACAATTTCGTCCCAAAGAAGTCTCCCACTGCAATGGATCAGGGAATATCTGACAGGGAGGGACCAACGAGTCATTGTACGTTACGAGGTGTCAGAGTGGGCGCCTGTGACGAGTGGGGTTCCACAGGGGTCAGTCCTAGGACCTGTGCTGTTTTTGATATATGTGAATGACATAACGGAAGGGGTAAACTCAGAAGTGTCCCTGTTTGCAGATGATGTGAAGTTAATGAAGAGAATTAAAACGGTTGAGGATCAGGCAGGACTACAAAGAGACCTGGACAGGCTACAAGCCAACTAGCTCCTCGAATTTAACCCCGCCAAATACAAAGTTATGAAGATCGGGGAAGGGCAAAGAATACCGCAGACAGAGTATAGTCAAGGTGGCCAAAGACTGCAAACCTCACTCAAGGAAAAGGATCTTGGGGAGAGTATAATACAGACCACATCTCCTGAGGTGCACATCAACCAGATAACTGCTGCAGCATATTGGCACTTGGGAAACCTAAGAATAGAGTTCCGATACCTCAGTTAGGAATCGCTCAAGACTCTGTACACCGTGTACATCAGGCCCATATTGGAGTATGCAGCACCAGTTTGGAATCCACACCTAGTCAAGCACGTCAAGAAATTTGAGAAAGTGCAAAGGTTTGCAACAAGACTAGTCCCAAAGCTAAGGGAAATGTCCTACGAAGAAAGGTTAAGGGAAATCATCCTGACGACACTGAAGGTTAGGAGGGTTAGGTGAGACATGATAACGACATATAAAATACTGCGAGGAATTGAGAAAGGGACAAAGACAGGATATCCCTGAGATGGGACACAGAAACAAGGGGTCACAGTTGGAAGCTGAAGACTCAGATGAGTCAAAGGGATGCTAGGAAGTATTTCTTCAGTCATAGAGAAAGAAGTGAAATAGTCTGGAAAGTGACGTAGTGGAGGCAAGAGCCATACATAGTTTTAAGACGAAGTTTGATAAAGCTAATGAAGAAAGGAGAGAGAGGACCTAGTAAAGATCAGTGAAGGGGCCAGGAGCTATGACTCGAATTGTAGTTTTATAACTGTGGTGTAGGCACACGTCGGGCAAGACAGTGATGGAGTCAATGATGATTAGTGTTTCTTCTTTTCCGGGGTCACATAGTAAAGGCGGTTTTACCCTTATCCAAATACTGTTCACCTATATGTTTCACTGTAAACACTTGGTCTACACACCCCCTACCTTTCCTAAAGCCCCCTTGTTCATCTGCTATCCTGCTTTCTGTTTTACTCTTAATTCTTTCAATAATAACTCTACCATACACTTTACCAGGTACACTCAACAGACTTATTCCCTATAATTTTTGCACTCTCTTTGTCCCTTTGCCTTTATACAAAGGAACAATACACGCTCTCTGCCAATCCCTAGGTACCTTACCCTCTTCCATACATTTATTAAATAATAGCACCAACCACTCCAAAATTATATCCCCACCTGCTTTTAACATTTCTATCTTTATCCCATCAAACCCAGCTGCCTTACCCCTTTCATTCTACCCACTGCCTCACGAACTTCCCCTACACCCACAACTGGCTCTTCCACACTCCTACAAGATGTTATTCCTCCTTGCCCTACACACGAAATCACAGCTTCCCTGTCTTCATCAACATTTAACAAATCCTCAAAATATTCTCTCCATCTTCCCGATACCTCTAACTCTCCATTTAATAACTCTCCTCTCCTATTTTTAACTGTCAAATCCATTTGTTCTCTAGGCTTCCTCAACTTATTAATCTCATTCCAAAACTTTTTCTTATTTTCAACAAAATTTGCTGATAACATCTCACCCACTCTCTCATCTGCTCTCTTTTACATTGCTTCACCACTCTTTTAACCTCTCTTTTTCTCTCCATATACTCTTCCCTCCTTGCATCACTTCTACTTTGTAAAAACCTCTCATATGCTAACTTTTTCTCCTTACTACTCTCTTTACATCATCATTCCACCAATCGCTCCTCTTCCCTCCGCACCCACTCGCCTGTAACCACAAACTTCTGCTGAACACTCTAACACTACATTTTTAAATCTACCCCATACATTTTCGACCCCATTTCCTACACTCTCACTAGCCCATCTATCCTCCAATAGTTGTTTATATCTTACCCTAACTGCCTCCTCTTTTAGTTTATAAACCTTCACCTCTCTTTTACTTACTGATTCTATTTTCCTTGTATCCCATCTACCTTTTACTCCCACTGTAGCTATAACTAAAAGTGATCTGATATATCTGTAGCCCCTCTATAAACATGTACATCCTGAAGTCTACTCAACAGTCTTTTATCTACCAATACATAGTCTAACAAACTACTGTCATTACGCCCTACATCATATCTTGTATACTTATTTATCCTCTTTTTCTTAAAATATGTATTACCTATAACTAAACCCCTTTCTATACAAAGTTCAATCAAAGGGCTCCCATTATCATTTACACCTGGCACCCCAAACTTACCTACTACACCCTCTCTGCATGTTTCTCCCACTTTAGCATTTAGGTCCCCTACCACAATTACTCTCTCATTTGGTTCAAAAGTTCCTATACATTCGCTTAACATCTCCCAAAATCTCTCTCTCTCCTCTACACTCCTCTCTTCTCCAGGTGCATACACGCTTATTATGACCCACTTTTCGCATCCGACCCTTATTTTAATCCACATAATCCTTGAATTTACACATTTATATTCCCTCTTTTCCTTCCATAACTGATCCTTCAACATTATTGCTACCCCTTCCTTAGCTCTAACTCTCTCAGATACTCCGACTTAATCCCATTTATTTCTCCCCACTGAAACTCGCCTACCCCTTCAGCTTTGTTTCGCTTTGGGCCAGGACATCCAACTTCTTTTCATTCATAACATCGGCAATCATCTCTTTCTTATCATCCGCACTACATCCACGCACATTCAGACAACCCAATTTTATAAAGTTTTTCTTCTTCTCGTTTTTAGTAGATTTGTACAGGAGAAGGGGTTACTAGCCCATTGCTCCCGGCATCTTAGTCGCCTCATACGACACGCATGGCTTACGGAGGAAAGATTCTTTTCCACTTCCCCATGGACAATAGAGAAAATAAAAAGAACAAGAGCTATTAAGAAAAGAGGAAAAACCTAGATGTGTGTATGTATATATATGCATGTGTATGCCAGTGTAGTGTGACCTAAAGTGTAAGTAGAAGTAGCTAGATATACCTGTTTTCCAGCGTGTTTATGAGACAGAAAAAAGACACCAGCAATCCTACCATCATGTAAAACAGTTTCAGGTTTCTGTTTCACAGTCACCTGGCAGGACGGTAGTACCTCCCTGGGTGGTTGCTGTCTACCAACCTACTACCAATGAAAACTTACCTATATATATATATATATATTTTTTTTTTTTTTTTTTTTTTCAACAAGTCGGCCGTCTCCCACCGAGGCAGGGTGACCCAAAAGAAGAAAATCCCCAAAAGAAAATACTTTCATCATCATTCAACACTTTCACCACACTCATACATAATCACTGTCTTTGCAGAGGGCTCAGATACGACAGCTAAGAATAGTCCCTCCCAGCTGTCACTATCTCAGACCCCTCCTTTAAAGTGCAGGCATTGTACTTCCCATTTCCAGGACTCAAGTCCAACTAAATCAATTAACTGGTTTCCCTGAATCCCTTCACAAAATGTTACCCTGCTCACACTCCAACAGATCGTCATGTCCCAAAAACCATTCGTCTCCATTCACTCCTATCTAACACGCTCACACATGCTTGCTGGAAGTCCAAGCCCCTCGCCCACAAAACCTTCTTTACCCCTTCCCTCCAACCTTTTCTAGGACGACCCCTACCCCGCCTTCCTTCCCCTACAGATTTATACGCTCTCCAAGTCATTCTACTTTGATCCATTCTCTCTAAATGACCAAACCACCTCAACAACCCCTCTTCAGCCCTCAGACAAATACTTTTAGTAACTCCACACCTTCTCCTAATTTCCACATTCCGAATTTTCTGCATAATATTTACACCACACATTGCCCTTAGACAGGACATCTCCACTGCCTCCAGCCTCCTCCTCGCTGCAGCATTTGCAACCCATGCTTCACACCCATATAAGAGTGTTGGTACCACTATATTTTCGTACAGTCCTTTCTTTGCCTCCATGGATAACGTTTTTTGTCTCCACAGATACCTCAATGCACCACTCACCTTTTTTTCTTCATCAATTCTATGGTTAACCTCATCCTTCATAAACCCATCCGCTTACACATCAACTCCCAAATATCTGAAAACATTTACTTCTTCCATAATCCCTCTCTCCAATGTGATATCCAATTTTTCTTTATTTAAATCGTTTGATACCCTCATCACCTTACTCTTATCTATGTTCACTTTTAACTTTCTACCTTTACACACTCTCCCAAACTCGTCCACTAACCTTTGCAACTTTTCTTTAGAATCTCCCATAAGCACAGTATCATCAGCAAAAAGTAACTGTGTCAACTCCCATTTTGCATTTAATTCTCCATAATTTAATCCCACCCCTCTCCCCAACACCCTAGCATTTACTTATTTTACAACCCCATCTATAAATATATTAAACAACCATGGTGACATTACACATCCCTGTCTAAGACCTACTTTTACCGGGAAGTAATCTCCCTCTCTCCTACACACCCTAACCTGAGCCTCACTATCCTCATAAAAACTCTTTACAGCCTTCAGTAGCTTACTACCTATTCCATACACTTGCAACATTTGCCACATTGCTCCCTATCCACTCTATCATATGCCTTTTCTAAATCCATAAATGCAATAAAAACTTCTCTACCTTTATCTAAATACTGTTCACATATATGCTTCACTGTAAACACTTGATCTACACATCCCCTACCCACTATAAAGCCTCCTTGCTCATCTGCAATCCTACTCTCTGTCTTACCTCTAATTCTTTCAATAATAACCCTGCCATACACTTTACCTGGTATACTCAGTAAACTTATTCCCCTATAATTTTTACACTCTCTTTTATCCCCCTTCTCTTTATATAAAGGAACTATACATGCTCTCTGCCAATCCCTAGGTACCTTCCCCTCTTTCATACATTTATTAAACAAAAATACCAACCACTCCAGCACTATATCCCCCCCTGCTTTTAACATTTCTGTCATGATCCCGTCAGTTCCAGCTGCTTTACCCCCTTTCATTCTACGTAATGCCTCACGCACTTCCCCCACACTCACATCCTGCTCTTCTTCACTCCTAAACGATGTTGTACCTCCCTGGCCAGTACATGAAATTACCGCCTCCCTTTTTTCATCGACATTTAAAAGTTCCTCAAAATATTCCCGCCATCTACCCAATACCTCCAGGTCCCCATCTACTAACTCCCCTACTCTGTTTTTAACTGACAAATCCATTTGTTCCCTAGGCTTTCTTACCTTGTTTATCTCCAAATTTTTTTTTTTGTTTTCAGCAAAATTTCTTGACAAAGCCTCTCCCATTCTTTCATTCGCTCTTCTTTTGCACTCTCTCACCACTCTCTTCACCTTTCTTTTACTCTCCATATACTCTGCTCTTCTATTTACACTTCTGTTTTGTAAAAACCTCTCATAAGCTACCTTTTTCTCTTTTATCACACCCTTTACTTCTTCATTCCACTACTCACTCCTCTTTCCTCCTGCACCCACCCTCCTATAGCCACAAACTTCTGCCCCACATTCTAATACTGCATTTTTATAACTATCCCAACTCTCTTCAACCCCCCCACTACTCATACTTGCACTATCCCACCTTTCTGCCAATAGTTGCTTATATCTCACCCTAACTTCCTCCTCCCTTAGTTTATACACTTTTACCTCTCTCTTACTTGTTGTTGCCATTTTCTTTTTGTCCCATCTACCTTTTACTCTAACTGTAGCTACAACCAAATAATGATCTGATATATCTGTTGCCCCTCTATAAACATGTACATCCTGAAGCCTACCCATCAACCTTTTATCCACCAATACATAATCCAACAAACTACTTTCCTTACGTGCTATATCATACCTTGTATATTTATTTTTCCTTTTTCATAAAATATGTATTACTTATTACCAAACCTTTTTCTACACATAGCTCAATTAATGGTTCCCCATTTACATTTACCCCTGGCACCCCAAATTTACCTACTACTCCCTCCACAACATTTTTACCCACTTTAGCATTAAGATCCCCAACCACAATTACTCTCTCACTTGGTTCAAAACTCCCCACACACTCACTCAACATTTCCTAAAATCTCTCTCTCTCCTCTACACTTCTCTCTTCTCCAGGTGCATAAACACTTACTATAACCCACTTTTCACATCCAACCTTTATTTTACTCCACATAATCCTTGAATTTATACATTTATATTCCTTCTTTACCTGCCATAACTGATTTTTCAACATTATTGCCACTCCTTCTTTAGCTCTAACTCTATTTGAAACCCCTGACCTAATCCCATTTATTTCTCCCCACTGAAACTTTCCTACCCCCTTCAACTTTGTCTCACTTAAAGCCAGGACATCCAGCTTCTTTTCATTCATAACATCTACAATCATCTCTTTCTTATCATTCGCACAACATCCACGCACATTCAAACATCCCACTTTGACGGTTTTCTTCTTTTTCTTTTTAGTAAGCTATACAGGAAAAGGGGTTACTAGCCCATTGTTCCCGGCATTTTAGTTGACTTTTACAACACGCATGGCTTACGGAGGAAAGATTCTTATTCCACTTCCCCATGGATATGAAAGGAAAAGGAAAAATTATAAGAACAAGAACTATTAAGATAAAATCAAAGAAAACTCAGATGAGTGTGTATACATAAACGTGTACATGTTTGCGTAGTGTGACCTAAGTGTAAGTAGAAGTACCAAGACGTACCTGAAATCTTGCATGTTTATGAGACAGAAAAAAGACACCAGCAATCCTACCATCATGTAAAACAGTTTCAGGTTTCTGTTTCACAGTCACCTGGCAGGATGGTAGTACCTCCCTGGGTGGTTGCTGTCTAGTTAGTTAGTTCAGACTCTCAGGTAAGGACCCACTAGGGGCGAGGGGGAAGTGGGGACAGAAGAAGAACAGCCGGTGAGAGGAAGAGCTGAAGTAGAAGAGAAAGAGTCAGGACTAAACCCAACAGTCTAACTACTTGGATGTTGCTGTCTACCAACCTACTACGTTGCTTAAATAGCAACGCTCACCTTGCCATATAAGACAAGTGAAAATTTGTGTATGCAATAATTTCGCCAAAATCATTCTGAACATAACGAAAAAAATATATTTCATTGTGTTGTTTATTATTAAATTAATGTTAACGTATCTAAAATATATTTAGTTGGGTTAGGCTAAATTAAATTGCGCTTGTTATAATAAGGTTAGGTAGGTTTTCAAAGTTTCTCTTGGTACAAAATTATAAATTTTTACATTAACATATATATATATATATATATATATATATATATATATATATATATATATATATATATATATATATATATATATATATATATATATATATATATATATATATATATATATATATATATATATATATATATATATATATATATATATATATATATATATATATATATATATTATGGGAGCAAGGGCTAGTAACCCTTCTCCTGCATATAGTACTAAATTTAAATGGAGAAGCTTTAGATTTTCCTTTTGGGCCACCCTGCCTCGGTGGGCCACCCTGCCTCGGTGGGCTACCCTGCCTCGGTGGGCCACCCTGCCTCGGAGGGCCACCCTGCCTCGGTGGGCCACCCTGCATCGGTGGGCCACCCTTCCTCGGTGGGCCAACCTGCCTAGGTGGGATACGGCCGGTTTGTTGAATGAAGAATATATATTATGCAAGAATCGCAAACAAGCAGGACAGAATGCAAAACAACCACAGGTGGAGTTGAATAATAGCTCTAGGCTTGCAACATTCCAGAAATGAGTAAGAAAATCTCGGCAGATTTCTTTCAAAGGACACTGAGGGTGGTAGACGCGGGAAACATTCACTACCCAGGCACACGAGTGCCTAGTGCCAAAAGTATGAAGTACATAGATCAATGACCTTTACCTCAGACCACTTAGTGGGATTATTGCAAATTCGTGTGTGGTTGAATATCAAATTAGATTATTGCGCCATCCTTACTGAGTGCTGTGTAATTCTAACTTTTAGAGGTTTGCCAGTCTGCCCGATATAGGAAAGGTTGCAATCTTGGCAACCAATCCTGTACACACCACCTACACCCTGCTTTGGAGAATTCTTGATCAACACACTCTTAACAGGGCATTCAGCAGGACTGATAAATTCTCATTGTATGGTAAAACAAGCACATTCTTGTTATGAGAGGTTAATCTAGGTTCAGTCCTATGATAAGTTTTTCTAGCTGCCAACAAAGTAGTCTCTACAAACTCCTTAGGGTAACATACTTTTGTAGTAATGTCAAAGAGTTTCCTAATTTCCTCGTCCAAGAACTCAGGGATACACTGTAAGCTCTTCGAAAACATGGTAAGGAAGGCACTTCTTTTTACTCTTGTTTAATGGTTGGAGTGATAGTGGATATATGAACACACGTTCGTGGTCTTCCTATATACTGTAAACTTAAACATTGTATCGACATTGGATCAGAACATCTAAAAATGGAAGTTTAAAGTCCACTTCTTTCTCTACGGTAAAATTAATAGAGGGGACAAGAGATTTGAGTCTCGGTAAAAATATATTAAGGTCCAAATAATTCAGCCAGAGACACAAGATGTCATCCCCATATCTGAACCACTTAGCTTCACGGGGCCCAATATCTTTCAACAGTTTAGTCTCAAAGAACTCCATATACAAACTTCTCAACAGGGGAGACAATGGATTTCACGTGGCCATTCCCTGCCTTTAATAATATTTCCTTCCAAACTCAAACTTGCGATCAACCACACACAACTTAATCAACTCAAATGGCATGGGGACTCATCTAGTTCTTTTTCCAAATAAGATAACAAATCAGTTACATGTTTACGGGTGAACAAAGCTGTGACTCAGGACTTACTAGCGTTCAATCATTAGACATGTTAATATTTTGCAATTTGTCACTGAGATCACCATTGTTTTTAATGTGAGCTTCCGAGATCTTGCCAAGTAATGGAGTTAATATTTTAACCAAATATTTTGACAAGGCCGCCGATCTTACAGAGCTAATAATAGGTCTCGCTGGAAATCCGGGCTTGTGGGTTTTAATCAAACCATATATATATAAGGGGGCGTCGCCGACCTAGCTGATAACTGTTTAATCAGTTCCTCTTTACCTTTCAATAAGGTTCTAAGTTGTTTATTAAACTCGCTATTAACCTGATCCAATGGGTTCTTATTAAGGGGCGCGTAAGTTTCCCTATCCTCTAATAGCATGATTATTTTACCACTATAATCTACATTACTCATAATTACTATCACATTTGCTTTATCAGCTTTCGTAAGGTAAAGTCATAACTTAATAAATCTTTGAAGACAACCAAGTTCCACAGGTCTGAGCAAAGCCCCATGTACCATATTTCTGAAGTACCATATTTCTGAAGTCCAACTGATAATTTCGCTAGTTAACCACCCCATTACCTTTGCTTGTGGGCAGACTATCCTCGGTTCTTATAATACTTAATTTTTTTTGGCACTAGGCACTCTTGTGCCTGGGTTCTGAATGTTTCCGCCTCTACCACCCTCAGTGTCCCTCGGAACGAATCTGCTGAGATTTTCATACTCATTTCTGTAACTTTGCAACCTCCTGATGATGTGTTGATTGCAACACGAAAGGCCTAGAGCTATTATTCAACTCCTCCCTCTGTGGTTGTTTTGCTATATATATATATATATATATATATATATATATATATATATATATATATATATATATATATATATATATATATATATATATATATATATATATATATATATATATATATATATATATATATATTGTATATATATAATCTTAGTTTTAAATAAACACCTATAACATTGAATTTGAGTTAGTAGTTTCATAACGGGGACAGATACACTGGAGTGGCAGGTGTAGACAATCCAACGACTATACTTAAATTCAATACAGTGAAGTAATAATCACAATATTAAAAAAGATTATCATACAAGTCATACAATGTCATGTACAAAAACAATACAACAGTACGACAGCAACAAGCACATACAGCGGGACAAGCAGCAGCAGGTGTTGATAACTAATAAAGACGAAACGTGAAGCAACATAAAAATAAAACCCATTAAAAAAAACAGACAAACCTCATGAATAGCAACAAAGTGGAAACAGCTCATTCAGCAAACTATTTTTTTCCTTTTGTTTATACTTGTCGTGTAAATTAAGAATAAAAAATATGATAAACTGCCTTAAAAGAAACGAAGGGTGAGAGGTAGGTTGGCTATTGACCCCACAAGAAAACTGTTGTTTTATTAAGAAACTGCGATGCAGGTCAAGGTTAAGGAGTGGCGTGCCTTGAAGGCTGGGGCCGTGTAGCTCTAATGCCTTGGTCCAAGGTAATAGAGCTACACTCCCCTTCCTCGGATCAAAGCTGATAGGCTGTTTCCTAAAGCGTTGTATGGCCCTCGGGGGTTTTGCGCGTATCCATGAATGCAATATTATTGTTCAAGATGCAGGTTGGGATGATTTCTTCTATACAGACACTGCAGTCACTGCAGGCACTGCAAGCACTGCAGGCACTGCAAGCACTGCAGGCACTGCAGGCACTGCAAGCACTGCAGGCACTGCAAGTACTGCAGGCACTGCAAGTACTGCAGGCACTACAGGCACTGCTGACACTGCAGACACTGCAGGCACTGCAGACACTGCAGGCACTGCAAGCACTGCAGGCACTGCAGGCACTGCAGACACTGCAGGCACTGCAGGCACTGCAAGTACTGCAGGCACTGCAGGCACTGCAGACACTGCAGACACTGCAGGCACTGCAGGCACTGCAGACACTGCAGACACTGCAGGCACTGCAAGCATTGCAGGAACTGCAAGCACTGCAGGCACTGCAGACACTGCAGGCACTGCAAGCACTACAGGCACTGCAGACACTGCAGGCACTGCAGGCACTGCAAGCACTGCAGGCACTGCAAGCACTGCAGGCACTGCAGACACTGCAAGCACTGCAGGCACTGCAGACACTGCAGACACTGCAAGCACTGCAGGCACTGCAAGCACTGCAGGCACTTCAGACACTGCAGGCACTGCAGACACTGCAGGCACTGCAAGCACTGCAGGCACTGCAGGCACTGCAGACACTGCAGGCACTGCAGGCACTGCAAGTACTGCAGGCACTGCAGGCACTGCAGACACTGCAGACACTGCAGGCACTGCAGGCACTGCAGACACTGCAGACACTGCAGGCACTGCAAGCATTGCAGGAACTGCAAGCACTGCAGGCACTGCAGACACTGCAGGCACTGCAAGCACTACAGGCACTGCAGACACTGCAGGCACTGCAGGCACTGCAAGCACTGCAGGCACTGCAAGCACTGCAGGCACTGCAGACACTGCAAGCACTGCAGGCACTGCAGACACTGCAGACACTGCAAGCACTGCAGGCACTGCAAGCACTGCAGGCACTTCAGACACTGCAGGCACTGCAGACACTGCAAGCACTGCAGACACTGCAGGCACTGCAGGCACTGCAAGCACTGCAGGCACTGCAAACACTGCAGGCACTGCAAGCACTGTAGGCACTGCAAGCACTGCAGGCACTGCAAGTACTGCAAGCACTGCATACACTGCAGGCACTCCAGGCACTGCAAGCACTGCAGGCACTGCAGGCACTGCAAGCACTGCAAGCACTGCAGGCACTGCAAGTACTGCAGGCACTGCAAGCACTGCAGTCACTCAAACATTGTAGTAAATACAAATGAATCCTCACGAGTAAGCAATAAAGCACACAACTTGAAACCCCTCATGACACTCATAAAACTTATGAAAACATGATAACATCTACATTCTGGATTTGTTTTGTAGAGTTGAGGTACCTCAACAGTGGCAGCATTGTAGAATATAAGCACAGGACGCATTCCAATCCAGGCCCGAAACAAACGCACTTGCCAACCAAATATGTGAGTCAACCCACATATACGCTGGAATACCTCTAGAAGAGAGAAAAAATAAGTCAGCACATATGTATGTCTTCCTTGCCACACTAGAAGCAATTGGAAGAGTGTGCGAGATAAACAACGGCTACAAAGACGTACAAGGCTACTCAGATTAAATTTAATATCGCGATTAATAAGACATTTTTTTTACCAGAACAACAGCAATGAAGTGGTAGAGTGGTGTGTTGTGTGGTACACTGGTGTGTTGTGTGGTACACTAGTGTGTTGTGTGGTACACTGGTGTGTTGTGTAGAACACTGGTGTGTTGTGTGGTACACTGGTGTGTTGTGTGGTACACTGGTGTGTTGTGTGGTATACTGGTGTATTGTGTGGTACACTGGTGTGTTGTGTAGAACACTGGTGTGTTGTGTGGTACACTGGTGTGTTGTGTGGTATACTGGTGTGTTGAGTGGTACACTGGTGTGTTGTGTGGTACACTGGTGTGTTGTGTGGTACACTGGTGTGTTGTGTAGAACACTGGTGTGTTGTGTGGTACACTGGTGTGTTGTGTGGTACACTGGTGTGTTGTGTGGTACACTGGTGTGTTGTGTGGTACACTGGTGTGTTGTGTGGAACACTGGTGTGTTGTGTGGAACACTGGTGTGTTGTGTTGTACACTGGTGTATTGTGTGGTACAATTGTGTGTTGTGTGGTACACTGGTGTGTTGTGTGGTACACTGGTGTTCTATGGTACACTGGTGTGTTGTGTGGTACACTGGTGTTTGTGATGGTTTGTGTTTGTGTGGTACACTGGTGTGTTGTGTGTACACTGGTGTGTTTGTGGTACATTAGTGTGTTGTGTGGTACACTGGTGTGTTGTGTGGTACACTGGTGTGGTACATGTGTTGTGTACACTGGTGTGTTGTGTGGTACACTGGTGTGTTGTGTGTACACTGGTGTGTTGTGTGGTACATGGTGTGTTGTGTGGTACATGGTGTGTTGTGTGGTACACTGGTGTGTTGTGTGGTACACTGGTGTTGTGGTAATGGTGTTGGTACACTGGTGTGTTGTGTGGTACAATGGTGTGTTGTGTGGTACACTGGTGTGTTGTGTGGTACAGTGGTGTGTTGTGTGGTACAATGGTGTGTTGTGTGGTACACTGGTGTGTTGTGTGGTACACTGGTGTGTTGTGTGGTACACAGTGTGTTGTGTGGTACACTGGTGTGTTGTGTGGTACACTGGTGTGTTGTGTGGTACACTGGTGTGTTGTGTGGTACACTGGTGTGTTGTGTGGTACACTGGTGTTCTATGGTACACTCGTGTGTTGTGTGGTACATTACTGTGTTGTGTGGAACACTGGTGTGTTGTATGGTACACTGGTGTGTTATGTGGTACACTAGTGTGTTGTGTGGTACACTGGTGTGTTGTGTGGTACACTGGTGTATTGTTTGGTACACTAGTGTGTTGTGTGGTACACTGGTGTGTTGAGTGGTACACTGGTGTGTTGTGTGGTACACTGGTGTGTTTGTACTGTTTTGGGACTGGTGTGTGCACTGGTGTGTGACATTGTGTACACGGTGTGTGACTGGTGTGGTGGACCTGGGTGTGGGAACTGTGTGTGTGACAATGGTGTTTGGTGGTACACTGGTGTGTTAATGGTACACTGGTGTGTTGGTGGACACTGGTGTGTTGTGTGGACACTGGTGTGTTGTGTGGTACACTGGTGTGTTGTGGGGTACACTGTGTGTTGTGTGGTACACTGGTGTGTTGAGTGGTACACTGGTGTGTTGTGTGGTACACTGGTGTGTTGAGTGGTACACTAGTGCGTTGTGTGGTACACTGGTGTGTTGAGTGGTACACTGGTGTGTTTTGTAGAACACTGGTATGTTGAGTGGTACACTAATGTGTTGAGTGGTACACTGGTGTGTTCAGTGGTACACTGGTGTGTTGTGGGTTAGACTGGTGTGTTGTGTGGTACACTGGTGTGTTGAGTGGTACACTGGTGTGTTGAGTGGTACACTGGTGTGTTGAGTGGTACACTGGTGTGTTGTGTGGTACACTGGTGTGTTGTGTAGAACACTGGTGTGTTGTGTGGTACACTGGTGTGTTGTGTGGTACACTGGTGTGTTGAGTGGTACACTGGTGTGTTGTGTGGTATACTGGTGTGTTGTGTGGTACACTGGTGTGTTGTGTAGAACACTGGTGTGTTGTGTGGTACACTGGTGTGTTGTATGGTACACTGGTGTGTTGAGTGGTACACTGGTGTGTTTTGTGGTACACTGCTGTGTTGTGTGGTACACTGGTGTGTTGTGTAGAACACTGGTGTGTTGTGTGGTACACTGGTGTGTTGTGTGGTACACTGGTGTGTTGTGTGGTACACTGGTGTGTTGTGTGGTACACTCGTGTGTTGTGTGGAACACTGGTGTGTTGTGTGGAACACTGGTGTGTTGTGTGGTACACTGGTGTATTGTGTGGTACAATTGTGTGTTGTGTGGTACACTGGTGTGTTGTGTGGTACACTTGTGTTCTATGGTACACTGGTGTGTTGTGTGGTACACTGGAGTATTGTGAGGTACACTGGTGCGTTGTGTGGTACATTAGCGTGTTGTGTGGTACACTGGTGTGTTGTGTGGTACACTGGTGTGCTGTGTGGTACACTGGTGCGTTGTGTGGTACATTAGTGTGTTGTGTGGAACACTGGTGTGTTGTATGGTACACTGGTGTGTTGTGTGGTTTACTGGTGTTATGTGTGGTACACTGGTGTGTTGTGTGTTACACTGGTGTGTTGTGTGGTACAGTGTGTGTTGTGTGGTACAATGGTGTGTTGTGTGGTACACTGGTGTGTTGTGTGGTACACTGGTGTGTTGTGTGATACACTGGTGTGTTGTGTGGTACAATGGTGTGTTGTGTGGTACACTGGTGTGTTGTGTGGTACAGTGGTGTGTTGTGTGGTACAATGGATTGTTGTGTGGTACACTGGTGTGTTGTGTGGTACACTGGTGTGTTGTGTGGTACACTGGTGTGTTGTGTGGTACACTGGTGTGTTGTGTGGTACACTGGTGTGTTGTGTGGTACACTGGTGTGTTGTGTGGTACACTGGTGTGTTGTGGTACAATGGTGTGTTGTGTGGTACACTGGTGTGTTGTGTGGTACACTGGTGTGTTGTGTGGTACACTGGTGTGTTGTGTGGTACACTGGTGTGTTGTGTGGTACACTGGTGTGTTGTGTGGTACACTGGTGTGTTGAGTGGTACACTGGTGTGTTGTGTGGTACACTGGTGTTTATGGTACACTGTGTGTTGTGTGGTACATTCTGTGTTGTGTGGAACACTGGTGTGTTGTATGGTACACTGGTGTGTTTGTGGAACACATGTGTGTGTGCGTCAACACCTGTGTGTGTGTCAACACCTATGTGTGTGTCAACACCTATGTGTGTGTTTCAACACCTATGTGTGTGTGTCAACACCTATGTGTGTGTGTGTGTCAACACCTGTGTGTGTGTGTACTCACCTAATTGTGGTTGCAGGGGTCGAGACTCAGCTCCTGGCCCCGCCTCTTCACTGTCCGCTACTGGGTCTCTGCTCTCCATGCTCCATGAGCTTTATCATACCTTGTCTTAAAACTATGTAGGGTTCCCGCCTCCACTATATCGTTCGCTAGACTATTCCACTTCCTGACTACTCTATGGCTGAAGAAATGCTTCCTAACATCCCTTTGACTCATCTGAGTTTTCAGCTTCCAGTTGTGTCCCCTTGTTTCTGTGTTCCCTCTCTGGAACATCCTGTCACTATCTACCTTGTCGATTCCCCGCAGTATTTTGTATGTCGTTATCATATCTCCTCTAACACTTCTGTCCTCCAGTATTGTTAGTCCTATTTCCCTCAACCTTTCTTCGTAGGACAGTCCCCTGAGTTGTGGAACTAGCCTTGTCGCAAACCTTTGCACTTTCTCTAATTTCTTGACGTGCTTGACCAGGTGTGGGTTCCAGACTGGTGCTGCATACTCTAGTATGGGTCTGACGTACACGGTGTACAGTGTCTTGAACGATTCCTTGTTAAGGTAACGGAACGCTAATCTTATGTTTGCCAGTCGCCCATATGCTGCCTCAGTTATCTGGTTGATGTGTTTCCGGAGACGTGCTTGGTGTTATACTCACCCCAAGGTCTTTCTCCTTTGATGAGGTTTGTAGCCTTTGTCCACCTAGCCTGTACTCTGTCAGCGGTCTTCTTTGCCCTTCTTCGATCTTCATGACTTTGCATTTGGTGGGATTAAGTTCGAGAAGCCAGTTGCTAGACCAGATGTCAAGCTTGTCCAGGTCTGTTTGAAGTCCTGCTTGGTCTTCTTCCGATGTGATTCTCCTCATTAATTTCACATCATCTGCGAACAGAGACACTTCTGAGTCTATCCCGTCCGTCATGTCATTCACATATGTGTGTGTTAACACCTGTGTGTGTGTGTGTGTGTGTGTGTGTGTGTGTGTGTACTCACCTAGTTGTACTCACCTAGTTGTGGTTGCAGGGGTCGAGTCAAAGCTCCTGGCCCCGCCTCTTCACTGGCCGCTACTGGGTCACTCTCCCTGCGCCATGAGTTTTATCATACCTCTGCTTAAAGCTATGTATAGAGCCTGCCTCACCACCTGTGTGTGTGTACACTGAGCCACAACAACAGTACCGTTGATCACTCCCACAACAGACCGTTTAACTCACCTCTAGATTCAGCAACGGCAGCTTCTGTTGCAACCGTTGACAGCAGTACAAGCAACAGAACTCCCCTTGTCATCTTCCTGTTGTTGCCTGTGTTGTCTCCCCGTTGTCCCATATTTAACACCAGAATTTCTCTTATTTCACCTTGAAAATCTCAATTTACCAACTTTCACTAAATAGCATCTATAAAAGTAATTATGAGTTCATTATAAATTTTTCGTCATTTTTCATTTTTTTTTTGTTTTTACATAAAATAACGCTAAAATTACTTTATACGGAATTAAAATGTTCCCCGGAGTATCTTTTTTGGACGACAGGTCACAGCTTTTTATTTTTCAGGGCAGACTACTACAATTTCTCCCAAAAAAAATTTTTTTTTTTTTTGCGTTTTTACTAATTTCTATGATTATTATTCTCTGTCACTAGTACACAATACACTTATACTTTCCACTGGATTTGTTCTTCACTTGCTACACCACTGTTCAAGGCGGTATTTTGTTCTCCATTTCGTTATTGTGTGATTTGTGTAGCGTCTTGGAAGCCTACGGATTTATAGTATCTGAAAAAAAAAATATTGTCATTAGAATGAGTTGCATCCTGGGCTTGATAATATTGCACCAGTGAAAGAGGTGAGGATTAACCGAACCCTGGATGACTACTGAGATACTATTAGATAATATGAAATTCAGAGACCAGTTGATAAAAAGATTTATGGCAAACATCCTGCAAGCAGCAGTTCCTGGCGCAACCTATTGCTGTTTGCAATGGCTGTCTGGCTGATCTGCCGAAGAGGGACAGGCACCTAGCAACATCTGTTGTTGGGGCAATGGATGCATTCCCTAGAATTTTGTGAACTGCTCATTACTCTGTAATTTGTTCATGATTGTAACCATGTATGGACATGTTTATGATTCATTACCTTTGTAACTGTTATGATTGTGACCAGCTCTACCTGGAGCTCATTACCTATGTACCTTGTCATGATTGTGACCAGATCTAGTTCATTACCTTTGTAACTTGTCATGAGTGTGACCAGCTCTACCTGGAGCTCATTACCTTTGTAACTTGGTCATAATTGTGACCAGATCTAGTTCATTACCGCTGTAACTTGTTCAGCTATCAAAACTTTGGAGTCCAGTCCCTGGACCAATTATGTACCTCTGTAATCTTTTGACTACCGCCCACAGGATGGGTATGGGGTGCATAATAAAGATATTAAACTAAGGCAAACAGACAGGATATTGCAGCGCTAAATGAATTCCAAAGGGTGATGAACAGTGCAGAGGCTCATAAAAGGTGCAAAGGCAAGGCACTATTGCTCAAAAATCGAAGACTATAAGAATAACCCTAGAAAGCTCTGGCAACAACTAAAACAGTTGGGGTATAGCCATAAACCCGTAGATAGATCTAACATAGTGCTAAATGTCGGTAACGAGGTATGCCACGAAACAACTAGAGTGGCAAATTGTTTTAATTCCTACTACACAACTGTCGCATCAACACTAGTAAGTAAACTACCAGCTGCATCAGATACCTTTAACACAGACTCTGATAAGTTTAAAGCATACTATACCAATAAAGGGAAATCCCAAACAGTTGTCAACTAGTAAGTGTATCTCATGACTTCGTGCAAAAAGAACTAAGCAGGTTAAACCCAACTAAGAGCACCGGCCCAGATAACATCCTGTCTAAGTTCCTGAATTGCCAATCCCCATTGTTCACATAATAAATTTGTCCATCACCACTAATACAGTGCCAGAGGGGTTCAAGGAGGCTAGAGTTACTCCTATCTTTAAGAAAAATAGTAGGTCTGATGTCAGCAACTATAGGCCTGTTAGTATACTCAGTGTAATATCCAAAATTCTAGAGAGGGCGGTGTACTGTCAAGTAGTTAAGTATCTTAAGTAAGCCCAAATAATTGATCTCACCGACCATGATGTAGATGTAGGCTCATCTGAGCTTATTAAATTCTCTCCCTACATAGCTGACATCTAACAAGAGGTTAGATGTGTGCTAGAACATGGGTTGGTGGAAGAGTCTTCAAATCTGGGAACCTCGCCTTGAATCCTTGTGAAAAAAAATAAAAACCTGATGGGGGAGTATGGATGTGTGTGGATTACCTCGTGGTAATCCATATGGTAGGTAAGGCTTGTCAGGAAAGAGGACAGATGTTTACTGATGCAGGTCTTAGTCATATTAAGACCCACTGCTGGAGCTTTTGGTCATCTGACCGAGGACCTCCGCATGAATAACGTAGTGAATTTTGTGGGTAAGGCCAGTTTTGTTTCAGAATTAGATCTCAAAAGGTATATTATCAAGTCCCCTTAACAAACAAGGACAAGCTCTCTACCTTTGTGGTTCCTGAACATTATCGAAATACTTTGACTCCATTTGGCATAAAGAATTCACCTGTCACATTCCAGAAATTAATTCCTCACTTGGGATCAACATATTTCCCAACTTAAAGATCTCTTAAAGGTTTAGAACATGTAAGTTAACAGTAAATCTCAGTAAGACATCCTTTGGACAATCCACAATGATTGTTTTAGGTCATGAAGTTAGTAAAAGTACAGTTGAACACAAATCCTCCAATATTGTGTCCATTCAGAATTATCCACTAACCCAACAAAAAAATCGTGCAAAGGATCCTCATTTCCTCATTTCTGGAGTGGAATCACAGTCAGTGGCCTCCACTCCATTACAACAGATATTAAAAGCCTAACCATCACGGATCCCAACCTATATCTAGAACAAATTAACTCTGTGGTACTTGAGGTTTGTTCAAGGCAAATTCCCTTAAGGAAAAGGAGAAGATGCAAACTAGAAAGAGAGAGGTGCTCCCTATACAGGCGAAGGCAAAGAATAACGGAGCGGCTACAGGAGGCCAATATCTCTGAAATACCTAGGGAGACACTAGTCAGAGAAATAGCAAACATCGAATTAAAACTAAAGGAATCTTACAGGAATCAAGAGACATGGGAAGAACTAAAAGCCATAAATGAAATTGAAAGAAACCCTAAGTATTTCTTTTCCTATGCAAAATCAAAGTCGAGAACAACAACCAGTATTGGGCCCCTACTTAAACGGGATGGGTCCTACACAGATGACAGCAAGGAAATGAGTGAGTTACTTAAATCCCAGTATGACTCAGTTTTTAGCGAGTCACTAACCAGACTGAAAAATCGAAAACCTAAATTATTTTTTACGAGAGTGCCACAGAACTTGACAGACGCATGCCTTTCTGACATCACCAAGACGCCAAATGACTTCAAAAAGGCAATAAATGACATGCCCATGCACTCCGCTCCAGGCCCAGACTCATGGAACTCCGTGTTCATCAAGAACTGCAAGAAGCCCCTATCACATGCTTTTAACATCCTATTGAGTGGGAGCATGGACACTGGGATCGTCCCGCAGCTACTAAAAACAAAAGACATAGCCCCGCTCCACAAAGGGGGCAGTAAAGCAATAGCAAAGAACTACAGACCAATTGCCCTAACTTCCCATATCATAAAAATCTTTGAAAGGGTTCTAAGAAGCAAGATCGCCACCCATCTTGATACCCATCAATTGCACAACACAGGACCAGCATGGGTTTAGAGCAAGCCGCTCCTGTCTGTCCCAACTACTAGACCACTATGACAAGGTCCTGGATGCTCTAGAAGATAAACAAAATGCAGATGTTATATACACAGATTTTGCAAAAGCCTTTGACAAGTGTGACCATGGTGTAATAGCACACAAAAAGCGTGATAAAAGAATAACAGGAAAAGTTGGTAGATGGATCTATAATTTCCTAACATGTAGAACACAAAGAGTAGTAGTCAACAGAGTAAAGTCTGAGGCAGCTACTGTGAAAAGCTCTGTTCCACAAGGCACAGTACTTGCTCCCATCCTATTCCTCATCCTCATATCAGACATTGACAGGGATATAAGCCACAGTGCTGTATCTTCCTTTGCAGATGACACCCGAATCTGTATGACAGTGTCCACCGTTGAAGACACTGCAAGACTCCAAGCAGACATAAACCAAATCTTTAAATGGGCTGCAGAAAACAATATGAAGTTCAATGATGAGAAATTTAAATTACTAAGATAAGGAAAACGTGAAGAAATTAAAATCTCATCGGAGTACAAAACTAATTCCAACCACACAATAGAGCAAAAAACTAATGTCAAAGACCTGGGAGTGATCATGTCAAAGGATCTCACCTTCAAGGACCATAACAATGTAGCAATTGCATCTGCTCGAAAAATGACAGGATGGATAATGAGAACCTTCAAAACCAGGGATGCCAAGCCCATGTTGACACTTTACAGATCGCTTGTTCTATCTAGGGTGGAATATTGCTGCACAATAACTGCACCTTTCAAGGCGGGTGAAATTGCTGACCTTGAAAATGTGCAGAGAACCTTCACCGCACGCATAAGTGCGATAAACCACCTCATCTACTGGGAACGCTTGAAATTCCTAAACCTGTACTCTCTAGAATGCAGGCGGGAGAGATACATTATTATATACACATGGAAAATTCTCGAGGGATTAGTACCAAACTTGCACACAAAAATCACTCCCTACGAAAGCAAAAGACTCGGCAGGCGATGTAACATCCCCCCAATGAAGAGCAGGGGTGCCACTAGCACGTTGAGGGACAACACAGTAAGTGTCAGGGGCTCAAGATTGTTCAACTTCCTCCCAGCATACATCAGGGGGATTACCAACAAACCCCTGGCTGTCTTCAAACAGGCACTGGACAGGCACCTCAAGTCGGTACCTGATCAGCCAGGCTGTGGTTCGTACGTTGGACTGCGTGCGGCCAGCAGTAACAGCCTGGTTGATCAGGCTCTGGTCCAACAGGAGGCCTGGTCACAGACCGGGCCGCGGGGGCGTTGACCCCTGGAATTCTCTCCAGGTAGATGATAAGACTTTATAGGAAATATGTATAACCAAAAATTCTATGATATTGCGGCTCCCTTAACTTCCCTTACTAGCCCCTTAACCTCCCTTACTAGCCCCTTAACCTCCCTTACTAGCCCTTTAACCTCCTTTAATACCCCCTTAACCTCCCTTACTAGCCCTGGTGTACTGAACAGTCTAAGTGTGCAATGAACTAGAACACTATGGCAAACCATCCACAACATCCAAACAACATTCAACATGACTTAAATAACAAAAAAGTGAAAACATCTTCATGATTCACCAGACACAACTGTCATATCTTCAGTCAATCTACTGGATGTCTACATGACAATGACACGTAGTGTCACATGTCTTTCGATACATGTGAAAATTTAATTACTACACTTCAACCAATTGAAGACACTGCAGTGGATAGGATCAGGTGTAGATAATTTAAACCATTCATGGATGTCGTTACGTATGGTTGTTCCGGCCAAACCAGCCGAGATATGTGATCTTACCATGTGCATATATCTGATATAATGGATCACATAGAGTTATGGTATGTGCTGACTCTTGTTGCATCGGCCCTATGTCAGCCCTGAGGGACTTAAGATGACAGTCACTATGAAGACCTCCAGGGTGTGACTACGGGAAGTCTTAAGCCATCACACACTGGTCTTTAATCTTAAGAGACCCACACCTACTCTGGTTGAAACCACTCCTTCTCTGAGTGGTGTTCTTAATATTATCATGTTAAGTTTATATATTAACCTTGTCAGTACTGTTAATAAGTGGTAGACAAGGTAGATGGGTAGATAAATCTACCCCTGGTATGTCTATCTTGTCCTTCTATTGCAGTGTTGATCACTGTGTTGCTGGCTTTGTTTACGACCAGGTGCTAAAAGCTTTGAATTGCTGTGTTTGTAACACACCACAACACATTCTAACACCACAGCATATCTTAACACACCACAACACATCATAACACCACAACACATTCTAACACATCATAACACCACAACACATCATACCACCACAACACATCATAACACTACAACACATCATAACACCACAACATATCATAACACCACAACATATCATAACACCACAACACATCCTAACACACCACAACACTTCATAACACCACAACACATTATAACACACCATAACACATTTTAACACCACAACACATTGTAACACACCATAACACATCATAACACCACAACACATCATAACACACCACAACACATCATAACACCCCAACACATTATAACACACCAAAACACATCGTCACACCACAACACATTATAACACACTACAACACATCATAACACCACAACACATTGTAACACACCACAACACATAACACATCCTAACACCTCAACACATCATAATACCACAACACATCATAACACCACAACACATTCTAACACACCACAACACATCATAACACCACAACACATCATAACACCACAACACATTGTAACACCACAACACATTATAACACCACAACACATCCTAACACATTATAACACCACAACACATTATAACACACCATAACACATCATAACACCACAGCACATTATAACACAACACAGCACATCATAACACCACAACACATCATAACACACCACAACACATCATAACACCACAACACATTATAACACCACAACACATTATAACACACCACAACACACCACAACACATTATAACACACCACAACACATCATAACACCACAACACATTATAACACACCACAACACATCATAACACACCACAACACATTATAACACACCACAGCACATTAAAACACATCACAACACATCATAACACATCACAACACATCATAACACCACAACACATCATAACACCACAACACATCATAACACATCATAACACCACAACACATTATAACACATCACAACACATCATAACACCACAACACATCATAACATCACAACACATTATAACACATCACAACACATTATAACACATCACAACACATAACACCACAACACATTATAACACATCACAACACATCATAACATCACAACACATCATAACATCACAACACATTATAACACATCACAACACATTATAACACATCACAACACATAACACCACAACACATTATAACACACCACAACACATCATAACACCACAACACATTATAACACACCACAACACATCATAACACACCACAACACATTATAACACACCACAACACATTAAAACACATCACAACACATCATAACACATCACAACACATCATAACACCACAACACATCATAACACCACAACACATTATAACACATCACAACACATCATAACACCACAACACATCATAACATCACAACACATTATAACACATCACAACACATTATAACACATCACAACACATTATAACACATCACAACACATTATAACACATCACAACACATAACACCACAACAAATTATAACACATCACAACACATCATAACACAACACATTATAACACATCACAACACATCATAACACCACAACACAACTGGTTGAGTCACTGGGTTTGATCATCTTGTTAACTAACACTTAACTAACTTCCTCTCCTCCACACACTTGTTACATTAACCTAGTTAGGTTGAAAACCTATCTACTACACCATGTTGTAGAGAGAGAGAGAGAGAGAGCGAGTAACTAGAGAATCACTCTCAAGTTACGACTCAATTCTATAATTGACTAACTGAAATAGAGAGCAGATCTATCACACTGGGATAGATAGATAGATAGATAGTGAGAGAGAGAGAGAGAGAGAGAGAGAGAGAGAGAAAGAGAAGAGAGAGAGAGAGTTCTAATATTTCACTTCTCCTATTTCTAATTAAAATATATATGACACGCTCTTGAATATAGTACTAGTAGTGGTAGTTGTGGTGGTAGTAGTTGTTGTGGTAGTTGGGGTGGTAGTTGTGGTGGTAGTGGTGGTTGTGGTAGTAGTAGTGATATAGCACCTCTTGTAACATTATCTACTACTACCTTCTATCATCACTTACAATAATCTACCACCATCCATCAGCACCATCAACCATTCTAGCAGCATCTACCACCATCTAACAGCATCTACCACCATTCTAGCAGCATCTACCACCATTATAGCAGCATCTACCACCATTCTAGCAGCATCTACCACCATTTTAGCAGCATCTACACCATTCTAGCAACATCTACACCTTTCTAGCAGCATCTACCACCATTCTAGCAGCATCTACCACCATCTAGTAGCATCTATATAAATTCTAGCAGCATCTACCACCATTCTAGCAGCATGTTAGATAAGATAAGATTTGTTCGGATTTTTAACCCCGGAGGGTTAGCCACCCAGGATAACCCAAGAAAGTCAGTGCGTCATCGAGGACTGTCTGTCTTATTTCCATTGTGGTCCTCAATCTTGTCCCCCAGGATGCGACTCACACCAGTCGACTAACACCCAGGTACCTATTTGCTGCTAGGTCAACATGACAACAGGAGTAAGGAAACACGTCGAAATGTTTCCACCCCGCCGGGAATCGAACCCGGGCCCTCAGTTTGTGAAGCGAGAGCTGTAGCTTTTTCACCACTCTAGCATCGTCTACCACCATCTAACAGCATCTACCACTATCTAGTAGCATCTACCACCATTCTATCATCATCTACCACCATTCTATCATCATCTACCACCATCTAGTAGCATCTACAACAATTCTAGCAGCATTTACACCATTCTAGCAGCATCTACCACCATTCTAGCAGCATTTACCATCATCTACCATCATTCTAGCAGCATCTACCACCATCTAACAGCGTCTACCACCATCTAACAGCATCTATCACAATTCTAGCAGCACCTACCAGCACTACCAGCAGCAGTAGCGTCACACACCAGTGCCTAGGCAAGACTGGCACTGGTGCCTGGCACTCCTTGTGATGGTTCTGAATGACACTGCCACCCCCAGTGCCACCCCTATAGGCACTACCCCAGAGTGCCACCCCTGGGCACTACCCCAGAGTGCTACCCCTGGGTACGTACACCACCCCCAGTGCCACCCCTCTAAGCACAACCCCTCAGTGCCACCCCCAGTGCCACTCCTGGGCACTACTTCTCAGTGCCACCCTCAGTGCCACCCTCGTCAGTCAAGATGGCACCCACGACCATTGTGGAATTGTCTTCATTAATGTGTATGTGGCACTGCGTATGTGGCACTGTATGTGGCACTGTGTATGTGACACTGGGTATGTGGCACTGTATGCGGCACTGTGTGGCACTGTATGTGGCACTGACTATGTGGCACTGTGTATGTGGCACTGTGTATGTGGCACTGTATGAGGCACTGTGTATGCGGCACTTGGTATGTGGCACCGCATGTGGCACTGGGCATATGGCACTGTGTGGCACTGTGTATTTGGCACTGCGTGTCACTGTGTATGTCGCAATGTATGTGGTACTGTGTATGTGGCACTGTGTATTTGGCATTGTTTGTCACTGCGCATGTGGCACTGTGCATGTAGCACTGTGTATGTGGCACTGTATATGGTACTGTATGTAGCACTGAGTATGTGGCACTATATGTGGCACTGTTTATGAGGCTCTGGTTGTATTCAAGACCCCTGGCTGTCTTCAAGACCCCTGGCTGTCTTCAAGATCCCTGGCTGTCTTCAAGACCCCTGGCTGGCTTCAAGACCTCTGGCTGTTTTCAAGATCCCTGTTGTTTTCAAGACCCCTGGCTGTCTTCATGACAACTGGTTGTCTTCAAGACCTCTGGCTGTTTTCAAGATCCCTGTTGTCTTCAAGACCCCTGGCTGTCTTCAAGACCCCTGGCTGTCTTCAAGACCCCTGGTTGTCTTCAAGACCCCTGGTTGTCTTCAAGACCCCTGGTTGTCTGCAAGACCCCTGCTTGTCTTCAAGACCCCTAACTGTCTTCAAGACCTCTGGCTGTTTTCAAGATCCCTGTTGTCTTCAAGACCCTTACTGTCTTCAAGACCCCTGGCTGTCTTCAAGACCCCTGGCTGTCTTCAAGACCTCTGGCTGTTTTCAAGATCCCTGTTGTCTTCAAGACCCCTGGTTGTCTTCAAGACCCCTGGTTGTCTTCAAGACCCCTGGCTGTCTTCAAGACCTCTGGCTGTTTTCAAGATCCCTGTTGTCTTCAAGACCCCTGATTGTCTTCAAGACCCCTGGCTGTCTTCAAGACCTCTGGCTGTTTTCAAGATCCCTGTTGTCTTCAAAACCTCTGGTTGTCTTCAAGATCCCTGGCTGTCTTCAATACCCCTGGCTGTCTTCAAGACCCCTGGTTGTCTTCAAGATCCCTGGCTGTCTTCAATACCCCTGGCTGTCTTCAAGACCCCTGGCTGTCTTCAATACCCCTGGCTGTCTTCAAGACCCCTGGTTGCCTGCAAGACCCCTGACTGTCTTCAAGACCCGTAGTTGTCTTCAAGAACCTTGGCTGTCTTCAAGACCTCTAGTTGTCTTCAAGACCTGCTGTCTTCAAGACCTCTGATGTCTTTAAGACCCTTGTTGTCTTCAAGAACCCTAGTTGTCTTCAAGACTCCTGGCTGTCTTCAAGACCCCTGGCTGTCTTCAAGACCCCTGGCCGTCTTCAAGACTTATGGTTGTTTTCAAGACCACTGGTTGTCTTCAAGACCCCAAATTGTCTTCAAGACCCCTGGCTACCTTCAAGACCTCTGGTTGTCTTCAAGACCCTGGTTGTCTTCAAGACCCTGTTGTCTTCAAGACCCCTGGCTTGTTTCAAGACCCTGGCTGTCTTCAAGACCCTGGTTGTCTTCTAAGATCCTGGCTATCTTCAAACCTTCGTTGTCTTTCAAGACCTGGCTATCTTCAAACCTTGTGTCTTCAAGACCCTGGTTGTCTTCAGTATTCCTGGTTGTCTTCAAGACCCCTGGTTGTCTTAAGACCCTGGTTGTCTTCAAGACCTGACTATCTTCAAGACTCTGGTTGTCTTCAAGACCCTGGTTGTCTTCAAGACACTGGTTGTCTTCAAGACCCTGGCTGTCTTCAAGACCCTGGTTGTCTTCAAGACCCTGGCTGTCTTCAAGACCCCTGGCTGTCTTCAAGATCCTGGTTGTCTTCAAGACCTGGTCTTCAAGACTCTGGTGTCTTCAAGACCCTGGTTGTCTTCAAGACCTGGCGTCTCAGACCTGGTTGTCTTCAAGACCTCTGGTGTCTTCAAGACCCTGGTCTTCAAGACCCTGGCTTCCTTCTAAGACCCTGGTTGTCTTCAAGACCCCTGGTTGTCTTCAACTAAGACCCTGGTTGTCTTCAAGACCCTGGCTGTCTTCAAGACCTCTGGCTTTTCAGCCCTGTTGTCTTCAAGACCCTGCTGTCTTCAAGACCCTGGTTGTCTTCAAGACCCCTGGCTGTCTTCAAGACCTCTGGCTGTTTTCAAGATCCTGGTTGATCTTCAAGACCCTGGTTGTCTTCAAGACCCCTGGCTGTCTTCAAGACCTCTGGCTGTTTCAAGATCCCTGCTGTCTTCAAGACCCTGGTGTGTCTTCAAGACCCTGGCTGTCTTCAAGATCCCTGTGTCTTCAAGACCCTGGTTGTCTTCAAGACCCTGGTTGTCTTCAAGACCCTGGCTGTCTTCAAGACCCTGCTTTTCAACCTGTGTTTCAAGACCTGTTGTCTCAGACTGTGTCTTCAGACCTGTGCTTCAAGACCTTTGTCTTCAAGACCCTGGCTGTTTCAAGACCCTGTGTCTTCAAGACCTTGGTGTCTTCAAGACCCTGGTGTTTCGACCCTGTGTCTTCAAGACCCTGGCTGTCTTCAGACCTGTTGCCAAGACCCTGGCTGTCTTCAGCCTGGCTGTCTTCAAGACCTTGGCTGTTTCAAGACCCTGTTGTCTTCAAGACCCTGGTTGTCTTCAAGACCCTGGTTGTTTTCAAGACCCTGTGTCTTCAAGCCTCTGTGTTTCAAGATCCTGGTGTTTTCAAGATCCCTGTGTCTTCATGACCCTGGTTGTCTTCAAGACCCCTGGTTGTTTCAAGACCCTGGCTGTCTTCAAGACCCTGGTGTCTTCAAGACCTTGGCTGTCTTCAAGATCCTGTTGTCTTCAAGACCCTGGTTGTCTTCAAGACCCTGGTTGTCTTCAAGACCTCTGGTTGTCTTCAAGACCCTGTTGTCTTCAAGACCCTGGTTGTCTTCAAGACCCTGGTTGTCTTCAAGACCCCTGTGCTGTCTTCAAGACCCCTGGTTGTCTTCAAGACCTGGCTGTCTTCAAGACCCTGGCTGTCTTCAAGACCCTGGCTGTCTTCAAGACCCTGGCTGTCTTCAGACCCTGGTTGCCTGCAAGACCCCTGACTGTCTTCAAGACCCGTAGTTGTCTTCAAGAACCTTGGCTGTCTTCAAGACCCCTAGTTGTCTTCAAGACCCCTGGCTGTCTTCAAGACCCCTAGTTGTCTTTAAGACCCTTGGTTGTCTTCAAGAACCCTAGTTGTCTTCAAGACTCCTGGCTGTCTTCAAGACCCTGGCTGTCTTCAAGACCCTGGCGTCTTCAAGACTTTGGTTGTTTCAAGACCCCTGGTTGTCTTCAAGACCCCAAATTGTCTTCAAGACCCCTGGCTACCTTCAAGAACTCTGGTTGTCTTCAAGACCCCTGGTTGTCTTCAAAACCCCTGGTTGTCTTCAAAACCCCTGGTTGTCTTCAAGACCACATGGCTATCTTCAAGACCCCTGGTTGTCTTCAAGACCTGCTTCTTCAAAACCCTGGTTGTCTTAAGAACCAGCTATCTTCAAACCTGGTGTCTTCAAGACCCTGGTTGTCTTCAAACCCTGTTGTCTTCAAGACCCCTGGTTGTCTTTAAGACCCTGGTTGTCTTCAAGACCTGATTCTTCAAGACTTGGTTGTCTTCAAGACCCCTGGTTGTCTTCAAGACCTGGTTGTCTTCAAGACCCTGGTTGTCTTCAAGACCCCTGGCTTCTTCAGGACCTTCTGGTTGTCTTCAAACCCTGGCTGTCTTCAAGACCCTGGTTGTCTTCAAGACCCTGGTTGTCTTCAAGACCTGGTTGTCTTCAGACCCCTGGTTTCTTCAAGACTCTTTCTTCAAGTTGTCTTGACCTGTTGTCTTCAAGACCCTGTGTCTTCAGACCTGGCTGTCTTCAGACCCTGGTTGTCTTCAAGACCCTGTCTTAAGACCTTTCAAGACCCCTGGCTGTCTTCAAGACCCTGTTGTCTTCAAGACCTGGTTTCTTCAAGACCCTTTTCTGCTTCAAGACCTGTTGTTTCAAGACCCTGGTTGTCTTCAGACCTTGTTTCTTAGACCTGGTGTCTTAGCCCTGGTTGTCTTCAAGATCCTTTGCTTCAAGCCTGGTTGTCTTCAAGACCCTGGTTGTCTTCAGACCCTGGTTCTTCAAACTCTGGTTGTCTTTAAGACCCTGGTTTCTTCAGACCTGGTTTCTTAAGACCTCTTCTTCGACTGTTTCTTCAAGACCTGGTGTCTTCAAGACCCTGGTCTTCAAGACCTGGTTGTTTCAAGACCTGGTTTCTTCAAGACCTGGTTGTCTTCAAGACCCTGGTGTCTTCAAGCCTTTTGTCAGCCTTTTCAAGACCCTGTTGTCTTCAAGACCCTGGTTGTCTTCAGACCTGGTTGTCTTCAAGACCCTGGTTTCTTAAGACCCTGGTTTCTTCAAGACCCTGGTTGTCTTCAAGACCCCTGCTGTCTTCAAGACCCTGGTTTCCCTGTTTCAAGACCTGTTGTTTCAAGACCCCTGCTGTCTTCAAGACCCTGGCTCTGTCTTCAAGACCTTGTTTCAAGACCCGGTTATCTTCAAATCCTGGTTACTTCTTCAAGACCTTGTCTTCAACCCCTGGTTTCTTCAAGACCCTGGTGTCTTCAACCCCTGGTTCTTCAAGACTCTGGTTGTCTTCAAACCCTGGTTGTCTTAGACCTGGTTCTTCAAGACCCTGGTTGTCTTAGACCTGTGTCTTCAACCTTGGTTGTCTTCAAGACCCTGTGTCTTCAAGACCTGTTTTCAAGACCCTGGTTGTCTTCAAGACCCCTGGCTGTCTTCAAGACCCCTGGTTGTCTTCAAGACCTCTGGTTGTCTTCAAGACCCCTGGTTGTCTTCAAGACCCCTGGTTGTCTTCAAAAAGGTGCTAGACAGACACACAATACCTGACCGTGCGGTCAGCAGTAACAGCCTGGTTGATCAGACCCTGATCCACCGCCATGTCTGGTGACGGACTGGGCCGCGGGGGGGCGTTGACCCCCGAAATATCCTCCAGGTATACTGCCTCCATAATAGTAGTAAATATCCTCCAGGTATACTGCCTCCATAATAGTAGTAGCTGCAGATAGTGGTAGTCGGAACTGACCACCTACTATCACTCTCCACTACAAGCACTACCAGCAACTACCAGAAACTACCACCAACACCTACAAGCACCTACCAGTGACTACCAGCAACTACCAACACCCGCAAGCACCTACCAACAACTACCAACACCTACAAGCAACTACCAGCACTCTCAGCCTGGTCATTAAGGCTAAACAGAATGACCTTGTGGAGTCATTAATGACCAGAGCTCCAACCACCACTACTACCACTACTACTACCAGCATTACAATTACTACCATTACCACTACTTCCACCACTACTACCACCATTATTACCACTACTACCAATACTACTACCACTACCACCACTACTACCACCACTATCACTACCACCAGTACTACTACCACCACTGCTACTACTAACACCACTATTACCACTACTATTACTACCACCACCACTACTACCACCACCCCCACTACCACCACTACCACCACCCCCACTACCACCACTACCACCACTACCACCACCACTACTACCACCACCACTGACAGTATCATTCATAACTACCACTGATATAGCACCACTGACAGCCTGGCTACCACCACTGCCTCCCCCACTCAATTATACTGACCATTGAGAAATTGTCTCTCTCTCTCTCACTCCCTCTCTTTCTCTATCTCTACGTCACAACGTTCACTGTCACAACGTACAGTCACAACGTTCACTGTCACAACGTACACTGTCACAACGTTCACTGTCACAACGTGCACTGTCACAACGTACACTAAGCATGATATCACGTACACCACGCTGATATAACGTACACTACACGTATACTTGGAGAGGATTACGGGGGTCAACGCCCCCGCGGCCCGGTCTGGGACCAGGCCTCATGATGGATCAGGGCCTGATCAACCAGGCTGTTACTGCTGGCCGCACGCAACCCGACGTACGAACCACAGCCCGGCTGGTCAGGTACTGACTTTAGGTGCCTGTCCAGTGCCTGCTTGAAGACAGCCAGGAGTCTATTGGTAATCCCCCTTATGTATCCTGGGAGGCAGTTGAACAGTCTTGGGCCCCTGACACTTACTGTGTTGTCTCTCAACGTGCTAGTGGCGCCCCTGCTTTTCATTGGGGGAATGTTGCATCGTCTGCCGAGTCTTTTGCTTTCATAGGGAGTGATTTTCGTGTGCAAGTTTGGTACTAAGCGTTCCCAGTAACAGGTGTTTTCTCGCAGTTATCGCAGCAATTTCACCAGCCTTGAAAGGTGCTGTTAGTGTGCAGCAATATTCCAGCCTAGATAGAACAAGTGACCTGAAGAGTGCTATCATGGTCTTGGCATCCTAGTTTTGAAGGTTCTCATTATCCATCCTGTCACTTTTCTAGCAGATGCGATTGATACAATGTTATGTCTTTGAATGTGAGATCCTCTGACATGATCACTCCCAGGTCTTTGACATTAGTTTTTCGCTCTATTGTGTGGTTGGAATTTGCTTTATACTCCCATGAAATTTTAATTTCCTCACATTTTCCATATCGGAGTAATTGAAATTTCTCATCATTGAACTTCATATTGTTTTCTGCAGCCCATTTGAAGATTTGGTTGATGTCTGCTTGGAGTCTTGCAGTGTCTTCAATGGTGGACACTCATGCAAATTCAGGTGTCATCTGCAAAGGAAGACACAGAGCTGTGGCTTACATCCCTGTCTATGTCCGATATGAGGATGAGGAACAAGATGGGAGCGAGTACTGTGCCTTGTGGAACAGAGCTTTTCACTGTAGCTGCCTCAGACTTTACTCTGTTGACTACTACTCTTTGTGTTCTATTTGTTAGGAAATTATAGATCCATCTACCAACTTTTCCTGTTATTCCTTTATCACGCATTTTGTGTGCTATTACACCATGGTCACACTTGTCAAAGGCTTTTGCAAAGTCTGTGTATATAACATCTGCATTTTGTTTGTCTTCTAGAGCATCCAGGACCTTGTCATAGTGGTCCAGTAGTTGGGACAGACAGGAGCGACCTGCTCCTGGGTTGTGTAACTGATGGGTATCTAGATGAGTGGTGATCTTGCTTCTTAGAACCCTTTCAAAGATTTTTATGATATGGGATGCTAGCGCTATCAGTCTAGTTTTTTGCTATTGCTTTACTGCCCCCTTTGTGGAGTGGGTCTATGTCTGTTGTTTTTAGTAACTGCGGGACGACACCTGTGTCCATGTTCCCTCTCCATAGGATGTTAAGGGCACGTGATAGGGGCTTCTTGCAGTTCTTGATGAACACGGAGTTTCTTGAGTCTGGGCCTGGGGCAGAGTGAATGGGCATGTCATTTATCGCCCTTTCGAAGTCATTTGGCGACAGGATAATGTCTGATAGGTGTGTGTCTACCAAATTTTGAGTCTCTCATAAAAAATTCATTTAGGTCTTCGACTTTCAGTCTGGTTAGCTGCTCGCTGAAAACTGAGTCATATTGGGACATTAGTAGCTCACTCATTTCCTTGCTGTCATTTGTGTAGGACCCATCTCGTCTAAGTAGGGGCCCAATACTGGATGTTGTTCTTGACTTTGATTTGGCTTAAGAAAAGAAATGCTTTGGGTTTCTTTCAATTTCATTTATGGCTTTTAGTTCTTCCCGCGTTTCTTGATTCCTGTAAGATTCCTTTAGTTTTAATTCAATGTTTGTTATTTCTCTGACCAGCGTCTCCCTACGTATTGCAGATATATTGGCCTCTTTTACCGTTATGTACATTACACGTACATTAACGTACAGTAACGTACACAACACCTACACAACACTTACAGTAACGTACACTACACGTAAAGTAACGTACACAACACGTACAGTAACGTACACTACACGTACAGTAACTCTGCACGTTAAATAACGTACACTAATGTACAGTAATGCACACTACACGTACAATAACGTACACTACACATACAGTAACGTACACAACACGTACAGTAACGTACACTACACATACAGTAACGTACACAACACGTACAGTAACGTACATCACATCGGAAGAGAACCAAGCAGGACTTCAAACAGACCTGGACAAGCTTGACATCTGGTCTAGCAACTGGCTTCTCGAATTCAATCCCACCAAATGCTAAGTCATGAAGATCGGAGAAGGGCAAACAAGACCGCTGACAGAGTACAGGCTAGGCGGACAAAGGCTACAAACCTCGGCAAAGGAGAAAGACCTTGGGGTGAGTATAACGCCAAGCACGTCTCCGGAGGCACACATCAACCAGATAACTGAGGCAGCATATGGGCGACTGGCAAACCTAAGATTAGCGTTCCGTTACCTTAACAAGGAATCGTTCAAGACACTGTACACCGTGTACGTCAGGCCCATACTAGAATATGCAGCACCAGTCTGGAACCCACACCTGGTCAAGCACGTAAAGAAACTAGAGAAAGTGCAAAGGTTTGCGACAAGGTTAGTTCCACAACTCAGGGGTCTGTCCTATGAGGAAAGGTTGAGGGAAATAGGACTAACAACACTGGAGGAAAGAAGGGTCAGAGGAGACATGATAACGACATACAAAATACTGCGGGGAATCGACAAGGTAGACAGTGACAGGATGTTCCAGAGAGGGGACACAGAAACAAGGGGACACAACTGGAAGCTGAAGACTCAGATGAGTCAAAGGGATGTTAGGAAGCATTTCTTCAGCCACAGAGTAGTCAGGAAGTGGAATAGTCTAGAGAAAGATATAGTGGAGGCAGGAACCATATATAGTTTTAAGACGAGGTATGATAAAGCTCATGGAGCAGGGAGAGCAGAGACTCAGTAGCGGACAGCGAAGAGGCGGGGCCAGGAGCTGAGTCTCGACCCCTGCAACCACAATTAGGTGAGTACAATTAGGTGAGTACACAACACTTACAGTAACGTACACTACACGTACAGTAACTCTGCACGTTAAATTACGTACACTAAAGTACAGTAATGTACACTACACGTACAATAACGTACACTACACGTAACGTACACTACACGTGCAGTAATATACACTACACGTACAGTAACGTACACAACACGTACAGTAACGTACACTACACGTATAGTAATGTACACTACACGTACAGTAACGTACACTACACATACAGTAACGTACACAACACGTACAGTAACGTACACTACACATACAGTAACGTACACAACACGTACAGTAACGTACACTACACATACAGTAACGTACACAACACGTACAGTAACGTACACTACACATACAGTAACGTACCCAACACATACAGTAACGTACACAACACGTACAGTAACTTACACTATACGTGCAGTAATATACACTACACGTACAGTAACGTACACAACACGTACAGTAACGTACACTACACGTATAATAATGTACACTACATGTACAATAACGTACACTACACGTACAGTAACGTATACTACACGTACAATAACTTTCACTATACGTACATAACGTACACTATTCTGTTACAACTTACAGAGGGCGTGCTATAACGTACATTACACGTACAATAGCGTACACTAAGCTGTTACAACGCATAGAGGGCATGCTACAACGTACACAACACGTACAATAACGTACACTAGGTTGTTACAACGTACAGAGGGCGTGCTATAACGTACACTACACGTACAATAATGTACTCTAGGCTTTTACAACGTACAGAGTGTGTGCTGGGAGAGAAAACACGTACGGTACGTAGAGAGATGTACGTGGTGCGGAGTGCAGCCAGCGACTGATCCATCACAACAGCACTCAACCCGCAGTGCCCTTGTCTACTGTCTACCCTCTCTACTGTCTACCCTATCTACTCTACTGTCTATCCCCTCTACTGTCTACCTTCTCTACTGTCTACCCTGTCTACTCTACTGTCTATCCTCTCTACTGTCTACACTGTCTACTCTACTGTCTACCCTCTACTGTCTACCCAGTCTACCCTGTCTACTGTCTACCCTCTCTACTCTACTGTCTACCCTCTCTACTCTACTGTCTACCCTCTCTACTCTACTGTCTACCCTGTCTACTCTACTGTATACCCTGTCTACTGTTTACCCTCTCTACTGTCTACCCTCTCTACTCTACTGTCTACCCTGCCTACTCTACTGTCTACCCTCTCTACTCTGCTGTCTACCCTCTCTACTCTGCTGTCTACTCTACTGTCTACCCTCTCTACTCTGCTGTCTACTCTACCGTCTACCCTGTCTATTCTATTGTCTACTCTACTCCACCCTATCTACTCCATCTACTATACCCTATCTACTCTATCTACAGAGGGATACAGGGATAATATACAGGTAGAGGCCACAGAGAGGGGATACAGGGAAAGGATACAGGGAGAGGATGCAGGTAGGGGATGCAGGGAGAGAATACAGGAAGAGAATACAGGGAGAGTATACAGGGAGAGGTTACAGGGAGAGGATACAGGGAGGGGATACAGGGAGGGGATACATGGAGGGGATACAGGGAGGGGATACATGGAGAGGATACAGGTAGAGTATAAGGGAAGGGATGCAGGGAGAGGATACAGGGAGGGGATACAGGGAGGGGATACAAGGAGAGGATACAGAGAGGGAATACAGGGAGAGGATACAGGGAGTATATAGGGAGGGGATACAATTTCTAAATGACATTGATGGACACATAAAGACCACCGCTCTACTCTCTCACAGTGAGAGAGAGAGATTAGATTTTGCCACCGAAGTGGCTAGTTTATTGTGCACCCCATATCCATCCTGTGGACGGTAGCGCAAGAGCATATGGATACACAAAAGGCCTAGGAACTAGGCACCAAAAGGGTTAACAAGTGTACATTTGGATTTATAGCTACAGTTCACTTATCTGTTACAAGCAAATTTAGGAAATTTGCTTAGTATATCTGGAATCTTATTTTCATTAATAAGATATCTTGACATGTCACATAGGTTATTATACTGTCTATCTCTGTATTCCTCAATAAGTGGACAATTAAGCACATAGTGTTCAAGACAGTGACCATATGCCTGATCACATAATTTGCTAAATATTTAGTTTGATCATCATCTGTGTGTCTCCCAAACTGCCAGAAGTACTTGTAATCAAGCCTAAGCCTGGCCACTACAACATCACACTGTCAGAAGTACTTGTAACCAAGCCTAAGCCTGGCCACTACAACATCAAACTGTCAGAAGTACTTGTAACCAAGCCTAAGCCAGGCCACTACAACATCACACTGTCAGAAGTACTTATAAGCAAGCCTAAGCCAGGCCACTACAGCATCACACTGTCAGAAGTACTTGTAACCAAGCCTAAGCCTGGCCACTACAACATCACACTGTCAGAAGTACTTGTAACCAAGCCTAAGCCTGGCCACTACAACATCACACTGCCAGAAGTACTTATAACCAAGCCTAAGTCAGGCTACTACAACATCACACTGCCAGAAGTACTTGTAACCAAGCCTAAGCCAGGCTACTACAACATCACACTATCGGAAGTACTTGTAACCAAGCCTAAGCCAGGCTACTACAACATCACACTGTCAGAAGTACTTGTAACTAAGCCTAAGTACCGCCGGAGTACCGCAGGGAAGTGTCCTTGGTCCCCTGCTCTTCCTCTTATACATCAATGACCTTCCCAATGTATCACAACACCTGAAACCAATACTCTTTGCTGACGACACAACTTATGTCATCTCCCACACAAATCTTGCCACGCTTAATACCATTGTTAACAACGAATTAATAAAAATATCAACATGGATGACAGCCAATAAACTTACACTCAACACTGATAAGACCTTCTATATTATGTTTGGCAACAGAGCAGGTGATGCACAATTAAACATTAAGATCAACACTACTCCTATTGCTAAACATAACGAGGGCAAATTCCTGGGCCTTCACCTCGACAGCAGCCTGAAATTCAGCACCCATATCCAACACATAACAAAGAAAGTGTCCAAAACTGTGGGGATCCTCTCTAAGATACGGTATTATGTACCACAATCAGCCCTACTCACACTATACTATTCACTCGTCTATCCCTACCTCACATATGCCATTTGTGCATGGGGATCAACAGCAATTACCCACCTAAAGCCAATAATAACCCAACAAAAAGCCGCAGTAAGAATTATCACGCAATCCAACGCTAGGCAGCACCCCCCCCCACTCTTCAAAGACCTAAACCTACTCACTGTTCAGAACATCCATACTTACTACTCTGCTACCTACATTTATAGAACCTTAAATTCCAACTTTAACCCCGAGCTAAAACACTTTCTTGACAGTTGTGACAGGACCCTTAGACATAATACCAGACATAAACATCTCTTTGACATTCCCCGTGTCCGACTAAATCTATACAAAAATTCAATGCGCATAAAAGGGCCTAAGATCTGGAACTCCCTGCCTGAAAACTCTAGAACTGCAGACACAATCTCCATTTTCAAAAGCACCGTTAAAAAACATCTTATCTCACTTACGCACCCAACCGGTAGCTAACCACATGAAAACTACTTTATCTTGCACATATCCACATCAAAAGACACTTACTGATATATGTGATTCCCCTTAATTTCACATGACTGACTAAAATTCTTATACAACTATTGCTTCATAATTCTTAAGCTAGTCATAAGTTTGCCTAAGACACTCCAATATAGAAACGGTATTATGCCAATACATCACCTTTACCATTAATATATAAACTAATTGTTAAATTCTTAAATGTTTAAATTTCAATACCTCAATATTGTAAACAAATTAATCACTACAATTACCTAACCTTACAATCAGTATAATCATTGTGTCACTATTGAGTAAGACCTATCATAAGACTGCCTGAAAAGCCTAGGCATACCTAGGCATATTATTGGCCATCTTGTAATATCTACTTCATAAAATGTACATTACTATAATTACACCCCACTCTGTATATTACTAGAAATAAAGAATTTGAATTTGAAGCCTGGCCACTACAACATCACACTGTCAGAAGTACTTGTAACCAGGCCTAAGCCAGGCCACTACAACATCACACTGTCAGAAGTACTTATAACCAAGCCTAAGCCTGGCCACTACAACATCACACTGCCAGAAGTACTTGTAACCAAGCCTAAGCCAGGTTACTACAACATCACACTGCCAGAAGTACTTGTAACCAAGCCTAAGCCAGGCTACTACAACATCACACTGTCAGAAGTACTTGTAACCAAGCCTAAGCCTGGCCACTACAACATCACACTGTCAGAAGTACTTGTAACCAAGCCTAAGCCAGGCTACTACAACATCACACTGTCAGAAGTACTTGTAACCAAGCCTAAGCCTGGCCACTACAACATCAGTCAGTCTGTTCACTTATCTACGTTCATGTTATCATAGTGGGTTATAGATCTACTCAGGCTTCTAACTGCATTCCTATAACAATCATTTTCATTATTTACTTCTCTCCTAATATTATTCCTAATGCTAGACACAGATATACCAAAGTTATATTCTACATTCTCCTTCTGGGTACTCTTTTTGGCTAACATATCCACTTTATCATGAAGGAGTAATCCAATGTGTGATGGGATCCATAGCTATTGTACATTAATTCCTTTGTCCCAGATTTTTTAGTATCTATACCTGGCTTCTCCAATGAGCATGCTGTTGGAGTCATAGGAGCCTTCAGTGATGACATAGAATCAGTAATGATGATAGAGTCAAGCTCAGTGTCATAAGTTAGCTTTAGTGCCATTAGGATTGCAATCAATTCAGTTTGCAGTGTAGACGCCCAGTTGTTAATTCTTATGCCTAGTTCAACAAATTTATTATTGTTCTTAACTAGGGAGGTGGCAACAAGAGCTGATGCAGCCCTGCCAGAAGACTCCTGTAAATATCCATCAGCCCTTCCAGAAGACTCCTGTTTAGATCCATCAGCCCTGCCAGAAGACTCCTGTTTAGATCCATCAGCCCTGCCAGAGGACTCCTGTTTAGATCCATCAGCCCTGCCAGAAGACTCCTGTTTAGATCCATCAGCCCTGCCAGAAGACTCCTGTTTAGATCCATTAGCCCTGCCAGAAGACTCCTGTTCAGATCCATCAGCTCTGCCAGAAGACTTCTGTTTAGATCCATCAGCCCTGCCAGAAGACTCCTGTTTAGATCCATTAGCCCTGCCAGAAGACTCCTGTTTAGATCCATCAGTCCTGCCAGAGAACTCCTGTTTAGATCCATCAGCTCTGCCAGAAGACTCCTGTTTAGATCCATCAGCCCTGCCAGGAGTCTCCTGTTTAGATCCATCAGCTCTGCCAGAAGACTCCTGTTTAGATCCATCAGCCCTGCCAGAAGACTCATGTTTAGATCCATCAGTGTATATAACTTGTGATAACTTATTACTACCATCTAGGCGAGAAATTTCTTCTTGAGCAGTTGCTTTAACAAGTGATTTAAGGAAGGGATTACTAGCAATGAGCTTCTTGGGAGGGGCTTGCAGGTATGTGATATTAAATGAACACATCTTCCATGGAGGGGTGAAATGTTCTTGTTGCCTACAGTGATACAATTCATGCAGGTTGTAAAACTTAATGTAATTGCATGTTTTCACAATCCATTTAGATCTGTGTGTATTTACTTCTAGACATTTAGTAAGATTCATTGTGACATTCTAATACCAAGTACAGTGTTAATCTCAACAATCCTATCACTGATACTAGTAATACCAAGCTCCTTCCTTTGATCCATGCATGTCAGGAGAATTGATAGGGAACAGTGTAGTAAAGAAAGCGAATGCCAGACTGAAGTTCCTCTACAGACAAGCACAGTGTCTACCTACTGAGGCTCGCAGGACCCTATGTCTAGCCCTTATACAATGTCATATGGACTACGCTTGCTCTTCATGGTACTCTGCCTTCACAAAAAAACTGATAGACAGCAAATCACCCAGAACAAAATGGTAAGATTCATCCTGGACCTGGGACCAAGAGAACATGTAGGCCAGGATGAATTACAACAATTGGATATGCTGAATATTAAAGACAGAGTAAAACAACTTAAATTAAATCAAGTTTATAAAATTGCTCACAAACAGTGTCCAGAATATCTTGCTGCCAATTTTGTCAAGGCTGGGAACCAAAGCAGTCATAGTACTAGAGGAAGAGAACACAACTTTGTAGTTCCCACAGTCAATGGCCAGGCTTCAAACACCTTTTATTGTACAGCAATAAAGGAATGGAACAGACTGCCTGCACATGTCAAAGCCAGTCATAGCATGAGCCAGTTCAAGAAGAGAACCAAAAGGTACCTAATGAATGTAGCGACAGAAAGGGAGGAGAATGATTTTTTTTATTTTTTTATTTGTTAGCAATAGTAACGAAGACAGACATGAGACAGGAACACACCCACCAACGGGGAACACAGTCACTAAAAACCAGGGCAAACGGAAACCAGGCCTATGTGAATATTATGCACTTGGTATCTGCAGGCATGGAAAATCTGGGAAATCAGATGGGACATGCAATTATGATCACCCCAGAAAATGCCGTTCCCATATGAAAACAGGCAAATGCAACCTCCCGTCCTGTAAGTTTTTCCACCCTGAAATGTGCCACACATCAATTCAGGAAAGACAGTGCTATAACTTATATTGCCAGGCATACCACCTAAAGGGTACGAGGCGACACAGAACATCCAGACCATGGCAAAATCAGGGTAGCCACAGCCACTCCGGAGAGAGAGGTTTTTAGTGCCAGGAAGGAAAAAGCTGGCAGGAAATGACAGAAATTGTACACCAACTGCAATCATTTCTGGAGTGGAATCACAGTCAGTGGCCTCCACTCCATTACAACAGATATTAGAGCCAGGAAAAAAGACCCCCTATACCACCAATACCACCAATCCAACTACATTCATCTTT